>BLFK01000292.1:1085983-1110983 GCA_014634185.1 Astreopora myriophthalma
AAAATCTGGAAATTCGTAGAATTTAATCATTTCACTTTTCATTTTCCAGCCCAGAAAGTCACCAAAATTAATTGTTGGTCCCAGAGAGTTATAAAGATTATAGTTACACAAAGTTGATAAATCATTGCAAATGTCGAAGCAAGAACAAAATAAAATAAGGACGAGCTATGTCAGAAAATAACCCAAAACAAGCACAGTTTTGAAAAATTTTTAACAGTGACAGCTGAACTGTAGGTCTTGGAGAAAGCTCTTGACAGAGAGCTATAACCTTGAGTCTAAGCATAAAGCAGAAATTCTAATTTACAGGCGTGCCTAAAAGTTGCCACAAATTTTCAGAATCAATGTGTATTAAAAATGCTGAAGGAACTGTTACATGCAAAAGGAAGCAAGAGTCAATGTTGAATTTCAGTTAAGTCAGCCATGTTAAAGCCAAATGATTATCATGAATCAGTGATTCTGTCTCACAAAATAAATATGTTTTTTTGATGGGAAACAGTTGCTGACTAGTTTATTACTTTTGCTGTTTTAAAACAGTTGCAAACAAGTTCCTTGCAATTTAAGTTGTCGCATCCCAACTAACAATAAATAAATAGACAGTGAAACTGATCATGTTAATTTTAATGCCACTTACTTTTCCCAGGGTCTCCAGTTGAGTTGTCTATATCATAGGGGGACAGAAGAACAACATGTTTGTGATTATTTTAGATGTCTAACTCATCATTAATTTTTAGTCTATTTTTATGCTTTGATTTCTTTAAACATGCATTAACATTAAATTCTTTCAACTTCATACTAATTTTTTTGGCAAAGTTTTACAAGAACCCCCTTTTTTAGCAAGAGAAAGGCTGACCGAGAACCATGTAATGTGGCTCTAGAGGTGTTTGTTCTTTTCACTTGTGGTTTTAGAAAGCTCAAGCATTTTAATTTGATAAAGTACCCTGGGAGAGAAGAATTTAGTCATGCTGTTAATTGGCTTTAGTTTCAAACTCAAACCTGAATTAATTTTGTTACAAGGTAATGTTACACAAGTCACATTCATTTTTAAGAGTTTTTTTACTTTATTTTAGTTGGTAGGTTATTCCGTTTAGTCTTCCATGGTTGATAATTAAAGGCAAACCATAAAATGCTTGAAAATAAATCAACATAATTCAACACAATTAAGGTCAATCAAAATTAGTACAGTGGCCAGGGGCAACAAACTATTTTCTTTTGTGTGAAGAAAATAATATTTTAAGGACAGAATTTATATAATTCCATATATTTTTCAACCCTTTACTTCCAGGGAGGTCCCCCATTGACAAGTAAATTCGTCTGTTGTCAGCCAGGGTAATATTTTGTAGAATCGCATGAGTTGAGGAAAACTCGCAGTGTGATTGGAAAAGAGGGTATTTAGTGTGGAACTGCATGCTTGACAAGTGATATTGCACTGGTGCTACATGAGCCTGAAGCAGGTTTGTTTCATTTTGTTTCTACTTTCTGTGATTTCTAATTTTAGCGTGATTCCTATTCGCTGGCTTTTGACAGTTGACTCTGAAATGGCTTTTTTCATTTTTGTTCACTTACTGAGGATTTGCTTGTTTTCTCTTAAGACTCATGCGATTCAAGAAAAATTCATCACCTAACTGGTGAATTCCACAGTAAATTTCACTGGAAAACCAGTATCGCACTCATCGCTTCGCGATTCGTGGAAGATCGTTTTTTTTTTGCGTGAAATTTACCATGGAATTCACCAGTTAGGCAATGAATTTTTCTATAGAGTCACTAGTCAAAGGATTAATGATATTTTGACTCATGGCAACGTCATCGAACTGTCATGTGGAGTTCACTTCTGTCTTGTGTTGGATTGTGTGTATTTGTGTTGTTGTAATGGAAGGAAATTCATGACCTGGAAGGGGAGATGATGGAAGGTAGAAGAGGAGAGACGCTGATCACAGCAGATCGCTGGTCATTGGCACACCCACACTGAAACAACCTCAATGGCGACCATGTAAACTTGGGACACTTGGGTCATCGATATGATCATAAATTGAGTGTTGGCAACCAGATTTATTTCCTCACCTTTTGTTCTGTCAACCTTCAACATCAAAGGAAAACTGAATTTTCTTTTGGATTCAACATACAAGTTGTGTGAATACATATAGTTGAGCCAACCTGCAATTCTCAAGGATCTCTCCTTTAATCACCTTTAATAGCTGCACCTCTGCTTAATGTAAGAGCTTTGATATGGAAGAACAGTAAGGTAGAATTTTTTGTTTTGATAGTAAAATGGAAATTTTGGGGTGAACAGCAAAATTGATGAAAGTTGATGAAATTGGTGACCAAACTTGAACTTGCTACTAATATTTCTAGGTTAGTCATCAGTCGGCTCCCTTTGGAAGAAGTTAAATTCAGACCCTGCCCAACCCCCAGCCAAACCTACAGGTACCTAAATTATTGTTGTGAAGTACTGTTAATGTAGTGTTTACAATTAGGAGTTGTCCCAATATGGGTAAAACAATGACCTGTGCCTGTGATCTGCATTTTAAACCAATCCAAGGGGGTGGGCAAAGGGAGATTTCAGAGGGAGGGTGTGGGGCATGACAGACTTGCAAGGATAAGAAGTAATTTCTTTGACCTTTTCTTCAAAATCTGTTTAATCCATTTTAATACTGAGGCAACACTTACTGTAGGGTATGTTTGATTCACTGGCCTTATTCTGGAATAAAAATCACTAAAAACCTTCTAAAAATCACCCTTAGGACAATTTCAAAGTTATCAGAATGCAAAGGAAATTGTCAGCATCGTTTCCCAACAAATTGTTATAGAGATTTGTTTTAAATTTACCTCCAAAGAAAAATCTAGAGGTTAATCCATTCATTCTTATTCCAGAATAGGGTCAATCAAACGCACCCTTCATAACAGGAATAGACAGTAATGTGATTGTATGCAAACAGCTGGTCATCTGATGACAGACAAACTTAGTCAAAAGTAAACTTCATCATACATGCAAATGCAGAAAATTCAGTAAACAAATTAACTCAACATAGTTAAGGGTTTGTCTCACTGGACAAATGATAATGCAATGTTTCTAAAATAATGCAGTACTTACCAGTGGCTGATTTCACTGTGAAAGACATGGTGTCGGGCTCACTGTAACCAACTGTATTCCGCGCAGAGACATTGAACTCATACTCAGCTCCGGCCTGGAGATCTGTAATGAGCTGCTCTGTCTCGCCAATGTTTTCTTTCTCATCAACCACTGTAGTTTCAGTTAAGGGTTTCTTCCTCCATGTTACTTTATATGTGATGGTATTATCTCCACCATCGTCAGAAGGTCTTGACCAGGTTAAGGTGAAGTCAGAGTCCACTTCTCTTTCAGTATTGGTGATTTGTGGCTTTCCGGGCTTACCTGAAATTCCAATTTATTGGTTCAATGGGCACAGAACAATGGATTCATATGCATATGTGATATCTACTTCATCATATCGTCATCATTATAGTTTTAGTTAATGTTTGGATTTTAGAGTAGCCTATGCAGCTAATATCTTCAAGCATTTACCCACCCAACCATGAGATTACACACGCAAAGGCCAGACCACAAACCGGGATCTATGTCTGCTATTCTTTGCGAACAGTGTGTGGGTTCTTTAGCATCCCACAAGTTATCTACAAACAAGGGTTATGAGACGGAGCGTACGGTTGATTGTCCTTATCCGAGAAGACTAAAAAAGTCTAACCATTTGCAGATGGCATTGCAAAGGCAGCACTTTCTCCTGTTATTTATTGAAAAGACGCCTGGAGGCGTTGACGCGGATGCATAACCTTAAGTCACTGTTAAAGCAGGCATTCGCTGGGGAGGGTCTGGTTGTAAAAAGGCAAATGAATCTGTGTGGTGAGGACAAAAACCCCTTATAGATAGCAGGCAAAGAATACAATGTCACTGTACGGTAACTGGAGATTTTTTGGGACTCCAAAATCAAGAACGAAAATATTTACCAAGGTAGCCCTAAGTGATGTTTTCAAATCAAATGTAAATGCTTCAAGTTCAAGTTGACAGATTGGACAAAATTGTTAAACATATTTTCTTCAGTTAACAGCAGTTAAGTAAACTCATTGGACTATCTTCTGAAAGATCATACAACACAGTTTTACTTTTTCCATGTAAAAAAATTGCTTTCACTCGTAATATGGCGAATGAATGACCATTTCATTGAAGAGTTATAGTTGTCCAAAGAATATAATATAAACAAACGTCAATATTTAATATACAAACGGTCGACCCAATTATATGTAGAATATCCGACAGGTTATATCTTGGGTGCTACTGAATGTACAAACTTTGTTCGAGCTCACTAAAATGTTACAATTTTTTTATGATGCCCTAGGCAAATGTGAACAGAAACATGAGAAACATTCTGCCTAATTGAAAATTTGCAGTCTAAATACTTCAAATATACTTTGAGTAGGTATACCTTTTTTGTATTTAACTTGGAAAACTTATTTGACAGTCTTCTGGAAGATAATACATCATGGTTTTCAAAAATTTTACTTGTAATACAAATGAATCACCTTAATTTTAGTGAAGAGTTATTCGTCCAAAGAATGTAAACAAACGTCAAAATTACACAAATTGTCGGCCAGGCCTGAATGTACAATATCCGACAATTTATATTTTGGGTTCTACTGAACTTACAAACTTCATTCGATTAAAACTATTTCAGACCGCTGGGCAAATGTGAACAGAAATTAGCTGATCAGCAAAAAGACTTCCTCTGCATGCATGAAATTGACAAGTGCTTTCCTCCCGAGAACTACTCTAACTGCAAAAAAAATTAGATCACTGCACACACAACTTGCTTAAAAAGATTCAATAAACAAACTCAAACAAAGACCATACTACAAAATGTAATGGAACAAGTAGGACACCGGTTGGTTAATGAAGTCATTCAAATAAGTTCGATTATTCACAGTAATAATATATTCAATGAGTTTAATAAAGCAAAGCAAATACTAAAGAATACCTTCTCCTACAGATTTCCGCAGTTCAGAGTGTTTCAATTAAGTTGTCTTCTAGTTGACTCAGCACTTCAGTATTTTTCACTCAGATATCGAGATGATTTGAAGTATCGCACACCATTTAGAACTTTTGACACATTCAGTTGCATACAATCACACTGATCCACACTTGAAACAATGCGTTTACACAAAAACTTTGCTCCAGTCCATGGCGGCTTCGTTAAACGACAACAAAACGAGATCAAAATGTTTATCGGCAAACTGTTCCTACTATGTGCGATGTATCTCAATATACACATGCTAAGGCATAAACCTGTCCAATAGTTCAAATTAATTTTGATTCCACTCACAGTATTTTTTGGTTGCAGCATCCATCATTTCCTGAGGTCCATATCCAACTTCATTTCTTGCCCACAGGGTGACTTTATATGATGTTTCGGCCTGAAAGCTCTTGTAGGTGATGTCTGCTTTGCGTAAACTGCCATCAACGGTCATTTGATGCAGTTCTGAGTCATTTTGGGCCTGTAGTTTAATGACGTAGTTGGTAATTTCCAGTCCTCCATTGTTTTCAGGATTAACCCATACTACACTAATATCTTTGCATGTTGTCATGACGTTCACTTGGCGTGGGGATCCAGGCACAGCTGTGAAAAATGAAATTAAACAAATTAACACTGCTAATAACTTTCAGCTGCATGTCATAAATAACTCAGGGTTATTCATGGTTATCGTTGAATGTACTTTTTAGATAAGTGTCCGATTAAAATCAATGGTTTCATTGTAACTAAGCTCAAGATATTGAAACGTTATTCTAGTCAGCAGATAATAATATTGTCATGACATCTGAATAGCATCCTCTCTAAGTTTGTTGCCCTATTTCTCTGTGTTCATTGCCTACGAACCAATACTCTGGACCATTACAGATGTGCTTTTTAGTATTCAGTAGGTACATGTTGTATTTGGAATACAACCTGGGTGAAGGGGGTTACTACCATAATGATCAGGCCCCAGTTGTTTGAAAGGTGGATAACGCTATCCACCGGATAAATTGCTATCCACCGGATAAATGATAGCAAATCTAATTGAGCTGAAGAAATGATCCTCGCACTTTCTGGACAATTTAAGCAATTGTCCGTTATATGCACTTGAAAAATTCAAGTGACTCCAACGGGATTCGAACCCACGACCTCTGCGATGCTGGTGCAGTGCTCTTAATCTAATTGAGTTATCAAGTGGAGAGTCATTTTTTTTGGTGGATAGCGCTATCCACCTTTCAAACAACTGGGGCCAGCTGGGGATGCTTGCCATATTGTTTAGGAGATAAAATCGTGGCCCATGGTATCTTTTAGGGGTAAACACGCACAAACATTGATTTTCGTAGAACACACTTCTCTTTTAGAGCGTCCCTTCCCACCAGAAGTTTACTTTATCATGTGGTGGCTTTGCTGACTTGCAGTGATCAGCACATTGGTTTCATTGATCAATCTATACTGTTATTTTTATGTTTTGAATGGTATCTTTTAGGGGTTATAATATTGATCAACCACACCCAATTTGGTATCTTTTAGGGGTTTAAAAAATTTTTCTGACGAGCATCCCCACCCAGTTGTTATGGAAGTACTCCCTATCGGGGAAACACCTCAAGTTGTTTTGTGACATGTGATATCCAGGTGTTATGGCACCTCCTACCAATAGAGAATCTTTCAATGGACAAGAACAAACTTGTGTTTTCTGCAGACTTGATTGTACAGTACAATAAGACTGCCCACACACCTACTGCAGGCGTTATTATTCAGTGCTCCTTTCAACAACGACAACAACAACAACAACAAAACAGAACCATCATTCATACACCACGGTGATATTCAAAGGTGGAAGCTTGTGGGGCCGTGTTTTGAAATAAATAAATAATAATAATAATAATCACTTTATTTAAGTCCCAGGTTATCTAGCTGAGCACGAGTGCTCTACTAATTGGGGAGACTATAAATCAACTGAAATCAGAACAAATCAAATCAAATGTTGGTTTTTGAGGAGAGGGGAAAACCGAAGAACCCGGAGAAAAACCTCTCAAAGCAGAGTAGAGAAACCAACAAAGTCAGCCCACATATGACGCCGAGACCGGGAATCGAACCCGGGCCACATTGGTGGAAGGCGAGTGCTCTCACCACTGCGCCAACCCTGCTCCCCTTGAAAGTAACAATTCAAATAAACACAACAGTATTTAAGAAACCCTTCCTGAAGGGTGCAAGCAGTGGGCTATTTACAAATTCGGGACCACCAAAGACCAATCGAGTTGGTGGTAAGGCGGGAACCGGGAGCATCTGCATGCAAATCCAGTGCCTTGACCACTGGGCCAAGATGCCTCCTCCTCCTCCTCCAACAACAAAAACACCATGCAACAGCAGTAGCAACAACATGTATTGTAATACACACGTCACAGCACCTAAGCAGTCACAGAGTATTGTTCCCGCTCTTCATAATAATTTCTTTCAGTATTGTTCCCGTTTAAAAATACCATATCCATTTTTTTCCATCATGTGCTTTAAGCAACCATGTCACAGCTATGTTACATTACCATCCCAGGAAGAGTGATATTGATATAATTTAATCAGAACTCAACATACTGGCACGCAGCAGCTGCAAAAGAGATGTTTTTCTTCCAAGCGAATTGGTAGCTGTGCAGTTGTATGTCCCAAAGGCATCTGTAGAATTGGCTCCTGGAATAACTAACAAAGCTGATTTGTTTCCTCTTGCAACCTCTGTCCCATTTTCGTTGACCATTATCACCAAGGGTACAGGATATCCCGAGAATTCACATAAAATGGTTTCATTTTTCTTGTTTTCTTCAAAAGTGTACACTGGTTCGTCCGACGAAATGAGCCTGGGTGGGGCTGAAAGAAAATTAATAAAAAATTTCAATCAAACAAATTTAGGTTTAGTGGAGATACTTAAGGTGAGGGAAGTTTAACTAGAACAATGAACACTGATACACAAGTGAGGCCTGTTCCAAAGGTCATGCTACTGCCGCACTAAACTCAAATGACTATGAGAACCCACAACTACATCATATGTTCAATCAAAAATATTGTTTTCCTGCTCTGGAAACATGATTTAAAACTATAAAAAATATAACATTTCAGTACTCAGAGCGCAAATTAAAAAATTTAGAAATGGGATATTTCGTTTGGATCCACCGAACTTCGTCACAATACAAATTTCGTCACAATACAAATTTGAATGTTAACAAGGGTTATATAATAGTCTCGAGGGGGCTAAGATGGTGTCATAGATGCTGGCTAATCCGAAGCCATTGTCTCTGTTCAAAGACGGGTTACGTTATCTTATCTCAATTGCCTCCCTTATGTGGCGTTTAAATGTGTAATTTTCCATGGGAAGAACTTTTGTTTTGCTGGCTTAGTGGCTTCAAATGTTGAATTTAATTTAGTCGTGCCAAATTCAAAACTGAAAAATTACTTAGATTACGGGCCCCTGATAGCTATGTATGTGCACCTGAAAGTGGGGGCCGCCATATGCATTGCATTTAATTTGGACTTCAATTTGAGTAGTAGTTGGTGCAGGTAATTTTAAAATTGTGCGGTAGTTTTACAGCAGGGAACATTGTTGCAGGAACTTTTTCCTAGGGATTGCTTCTGAGGTGGTTAGAAACATTTGTCTCAACAAAAAAGTCTGCCTGCATTTTCCCACGATATTAGAGCCTTGTGCATTCATTAATTATGATTGGCTCAGTTGATTGTCTGTGTCTTTCCTTATTGATGTTGGTTCAGAGCAGTTTTCAGTGAAGAGTTGAAAGCAGTTATGAGATTGTCTTGTTTTTTAATTTTCGTTTGCTCTTTGACTGGATTTGGTTTTGCAACACTCACTGAAACCCCCCTAATGGAACTCAAGAGTATGTTTATCAGCAATTTAGTTTATTTGACTTGTTAGTATGGATGTGAAAAGAGAAATAGCCCTGGAAAAGTCATTGAAATGACAATCTGTCAAATGTGAAAAGTTAAGTGCATGTTGACACTTGACCTGAAATATTCTGGACAGTGGTCCATATCGCAAAAAGCTGGATCGACTATGAGCATGTGATTAGCAAATCAAATTCGATTATTTGGGATTCTGGCCCACTGAGATGATTCAGAAAAAAAAAGTCTGTGTATTTGTATGTGCATATGTGTATTATGTATGTGTACTCAATTATGCCTGTAATACACAGACTGTACCTACAGTATTATATCATTTACATGTAGGACTCTTAAGTTCAATTTACATGGCCATTACTTTATTATGAATATCTTGGAGTCCTAATTTATGTCCAATATGACAGTGGCCAACTTGAAAGCAGCTGCTCCTTTGGTTTTTATCTGTAGATGTTATTGTAAAAATATGCTTATAAATTATGTTTGAACTTACAGTTGACATTAACGCTAATAGTCTTTTCAACTCTAATCTCGTTCTCCTCATTGTCCAGGGCACCGTTCTTTGCTTTGCATGTGTAAGTTCCACTGTCAAGCCACTGCATGTTTGTAAACCTGATTTTCTGAACCATCATGTTACCTTCTGTGGTAGACTAGAGAGAATGCAAGAAAGCATCTTAAAATAAGTTACATACTGGAGATAAAATTCTGCTATTTTCTGCCCAATTTGCAAATTAGCCAGCCCATCCAAAACCAGTAGAGGATGAACTGGAAGTTTGAGCACAGAATGAACAAATAGATTCCATGCTGCCCTTCACCTGTTGTCTGTTCAGTACTGGTAATAGATCACGGATGACATCGAAATGTGGTAAGAACAAAAACATGGCACACAGAGCGATGGCTGAGCGTGTCACTAATGTTCTTACCATCATCTGTGATCTGTTAATCATCTGTGATCTATTGTGTAACATCATCTGTGATCTATTATTGAACAGATGCCTGACAACATGGAATCTATTTGTGTTATATAATAAAGAGACAAAACTATGACATCATTTATGATTCTGTCCTAGAATAGAATAGATCATAAGTGGTAACCAATCAAACCACACGTAGAATTGAGTTTACTATATAAATGGCCATAGATCAAAGATTGAGAACAAACTTACTCAAATCACCAGGGCATGGATATCCAACCCTGTGCAGCTGAGTTTGGTAAAGGGTGTAAAGGTTGTAAAGAGTTTGGTAAAGGGTGATACCCCATAGTTTCAAGCTATATGTAGATTCTATTGTTTTGTGCCTTTCAAAGTCAGGACAGTGTGCTCTCCATGACATGAGCTTGGCCAATAAAGTTTAATGTGTGTACCATTGACAAATGTATCTATTGTAAAGAAGGAGGTGTTAAAGGGGGCAGTGTCACTCTATTAGGGAGCTTAAGCAAAGGCATTTTTGAGCCACGTACGCCAACTGTTAGTGGACGTTTCGTATTCTTGGGTAGAGGTTTCACCCAAATTTTCTAGCAAATCGTCTCTATAAGAGTAAAGACGCCGAGCAGTACAAATGTGGTAGCGTCAATGCAATTTGAAAGGGAAAACGCTACATTTCCGGTTGACGTGCGTGGCTCAAAAACGCATTTGCTTAAGCTCCCTATTATCTTGGGCTGTACCCTAAATGGCTAAAAAATGCTTGTGCATTAACAGAAACCAAAACATAATGGTAAAGTCATGTTAACAAGAACCATATTAGTGCACTCAAACCATTTTTCTCATCTGCATCTGAGGATGGCAAGGATGGAAATGGTTTGAAACTTGAAAAAAATTGGCCACCTTTTTCAAGTTTGGACAGAGTGTTTTCCAAAAATGGCCAAAACTTTCATATGGATAGTTTCTCCTGTGTAAAATTAATTTCATATTTTGTTATTGATTTATCACAAATGTTGTTACTCTTCAGCTCAAGTACCAAGTTTCAATTTCCTGCCAGGTAAGACCTAAATACGGGAAAACTGTTGTGACAGAGCCCCTTTAAGTGTTCAGCCTGATGAATAATGAGAATGTTGTCCTATGTGAGAAAGGCATACTTGGAAAAAGAGTCAGAGTTCTATTTACAGGAGTGGAACCTACGAGCTACGACCTACGACCTACAACCTACGACATTCCAATTAATTAACTCTTTGGGTGCACTTGTATGGAGCCGGCTGGTCTGCCCCCCCACTAATTGGAACTCCGCAGTTCAAACATATGGACTTTCATATATTCTGTATCATCCATTCACCTATTGTCGCATACTGTATAACACAAACTCACGAGTGACCAGCTCCCAGATGGCTAGATAGCTTAGGTTCAGTTTCATTTGTCCCTGTAAATTTCCTCAAAGGGAGTTGCCAATGAAGTTATTATGTATTTATTTATATACTTATTGTATCTTGTAGCTTACACGTTGATCTCGGTAACGTCTACCATCCTTTAACCATTCTACACTCGGGAGCGGTGATCCAGACACTTTACAATCCAGCACATAATCAGCACCTTCATCTACTATAATGTCTGAGATGGGCTCAATGGTTGGAGGAACTGCAAGACATCAACCAGGTAAATGATTTACTTCTTCTTGATAAGAACTTAACGGTTAGTATATTGTTGTTTACAAGCTCTAAATAGCACATAAAATGTGGTGGTCAGGGCAGGATTTGGACCCCGAATCATACCTGCCAACTATCCCGGTTTTCCTGGGAGTCTCCAAGTTTTTCATCAAATCTCCCAGGAAATACCTGCCATGGCCTTTTTCAAAATTTGTTCATTAATTTCATTAGTTTCGAGATGTCAAAAAGGAAAATAAAACAAGAAGTGGATTTACTGCTCTTATTTTAGCTGTTCTTGATCGGAAAACGCAAAACAGAGCAATGAAATTGGTATATATTTAATGAGTATCGTAATTGGTCAGAAATCAACCAATCGAATTGCACAATACATGGTAGAAATTTGGTAGAAAGTTGTTTTCTAACCGAGAGACGTCAGGAACATTCAGAAGGCCTCCGGGTGATTTTTGGAGAGTATTCAGACATTGTCGAAAATGACTTTCTTACAATGCAACGATTTCTAGACGTCTCCTGATTTTTGTACTCTGGGGGTTGGCAGGTATGCTGCATGCAAATCCAGCGCCCAACCCGTAGAGCCACACTGCCTTCTTGAGGAAAGTGTGAACTGATTAATGAATATTGCCAAAGAAAAGTAGCTCTCATTAGTACTGATATTTATTTTGTACACAGTTCAGTTTTAAAGTGCTCTCTCTGGAAATACGGGAACACAGAGTGATGACATAAAACAAAAGAAACAAAAGACAAAACAAAAGACAAAACAAAAGAAATCCAAATAAAACGTAATCCTAAGTGAACAAAATACAACGCTTGCCTATACTCCACCCAGTTTTAACCTATCTGAATTTGTCATCATGGTGCATGTGGAGGGTACTTGTAAAAAGACAATGTGGACAAACGTACCATCCACTTGAGTTATCTCAAACCGCAGGGAATCTGCTCCTGCTTGGTTTGTTGCAATGCAGCGATACCGGCCTATGTCTTTTGTCTCAACACCAGTAATGGTCCACGTTTCCGCAGAAGGGTGGGAGAACCTTTCATCATAGTTTCTGTCAACTTTCTTTTCCCTCGTAGTCCATTCAAAGTACCATTCGATTGTTGGCGTTGGTAATCCGGATAAGATGACACAATTAAATGTGTTGTTGTATCCTACTGTCAGTCGACGTCTTACAGGTTCAACCGTCTTTTTGAGTCTTGGAACATCTGTAAATGGAGTAAGCACATGTACATTTTATTGATCACCATGCTTACGACCAAACAGGTTTTTTTTTTCACTGCCTGCATAACTGATGATAAGGATGATTATGATGATGATAGAGCAGTTTATTGATTAGTTAATTAGTTAATTAGTTAACTTTTCAACCAATCAGATGCAAACCTAAAACCAATTTTGACTTTGTGTTTGCTTGCTTTGAATTCTGATTGGCTTGTAAAACCAAGTGGTGAATTCCTTCAAATTGGTGGTTGGTTTGCTGAAGGGTGTATTTCCTTCAGATAGCATGCTCAATTGAAAACAGCTCAAGTAACAAAAATTTTTAAATGAAAGAAATGAATTGATTGTGAAGTGTGGTTTAAGAAATGAATTGAAGGAATGATCCTCACAGTCTTCCTGGACAATTTAAGCAATTGTCTCATATATGCACTTGAATTCAAGTGACTTCAACGGGATTTGAACCCACGACCCCTGTGATGCTGGTGCAGTGCTCTTACCAACTGAGCTATGAAGCCACACAGTTGAGAGCAGGTCAATATGTTGGGCTCATGCGTGTTTTCCCGTGAAAGGAATGCTGAATGAAAGAAATGATTTTAAGTCATCAAATTGCTATAATTCTCTTCCATAATGTAAATGAACATGTAGCAAGCATCTTGATTGTCAACATTTTCCTCAAAACAAGGGACTGGCCTTGACTTGTTTAGGTTACAAGCCTGTGCTTAGTCTGTCGACCGCAGAAAAAGGATGAAAGCCAGAGGCTTAATGTGTGACCGTATATTGCGAGTCATCAGCTTCAAATTTTGCGTCTTTACTCTTTCAAGTTTCCTGGTGGCTGACACATTGATCTCTGAGCATTTTGGCATTTCATGGCTCTCAGGTGCAAAGAGTTTTTTTTTTTTTTTAATTGGGCAGAACATTGGTGGGGTTTTTTTTTTGGCAGCACAAATCCAGCCTTTTATGAGAAAGCCAGAGTATTCCTCTGGCCTTTCCGATTTGCTACAAGGTTGTGGAGAATCTTTAAACTATGCACATCTTGCATCTGCACAGGCTTACCAATGACTGTGACAGAAATGGCTTCAAAATCGTGATTGCCCAAAACATTTGACACTCTACAAGTGTAGTTGCCTTCGTCATCCACTTGTACAGGCTTCATGGTTATATCTCCTGTGTAGGGATCTAGGATGCGCCGTGCATTAAATGCAAGTATCTCCCCATCCTTGCTCCATGTGTACGAGAGTTGTGGATAGGAAGATATACCAAAGTTAATTTTCTCTGTTTTCCCCAGGTTCAAAGTTTGCGTCTTCACAGTTGTGATGGTGACTAGTAAAAGAAAAGAAAAAAGTCATTAGAAATGTCTCCTAACTGTCAATGATTAAAGGCTGTGGATTGTTGATTTCTCTGATTTCTGCAAATGACGTACTGTCACTGCTCAATGCAATCATTGTAACTGAGACAGGGTGTCAATTACAGCTAGTGTAGTCTCTCCAGTCATTTAAGGGCCTTGATTGTCAGCCTGGCTAGAGACAAACCCACAACCTCCTGCTCAACAGTCCTTTGCCTGACCTCCTGAGCTAACTGGGAAGGCAGTTAGACAGTGAAAGCAATTTCCTTTGGTTGAAACACTTACAGTCAACGTTAGCAGTGAATGTGTCCCTGGCATCTGAGCCGATGCATTCATACTCGCCACCGTCGTCTGCAGTCACAGACTCAATTTTCAATCTGTAGTTGTTTCCAACAATGTCAACTCTTCTCCTCCCAGTAGTTGATGTTGTGATTCTTTCACTGGGTATGGCTGGTTGTCCTGAATGCGCTGGCTTGGCCGGCGTTGTCCAAGCAACAAAGTCGGTTTGTTCTGTCATCTGGCAGTCAATGTCATAAGTTCTTGATTGCTGGAATAGACGAACTTTATTCGGCAACTGCACTGCTCCTTCTACAAAGGACAGAACCAAAATATTTTATAAAATAATTAGGATAGTACACGCACTCTCATTGGTCAATAGGTGTGTTTAGATGAGAGTATGTAGACACGGTTGTGACATCACGTGAGTTTTGATTGGTTATGTGTAGTCAGATTCATGTTTTGATTGGCTGGTAGGAAATATGAGTGTGTATCAAGAACATCTAATTCAATCACGAAGTAAATAAACAGCATTTTGCTTCGTTTTCCGAATTATATTTGAGAAATTTTTTATGAAAGCAATGGAGGACTTTTTTCCGTGTTTACATAGCCTCATCTAAACACTTGGGGGTTTGGGAGAATTCTTGACAGTTATGCAAACCCTCAACTACGTCTCGGGTTTACGTAACTGTCCGGAATTCTCCCAACCTCCTGTCATGTTGAGATGAGGCTATTGTAAATGCGGAAAAAGTCCACTTTGGATCCTATGTGTATTTTGGTGGGCATCTGTGTTCAGTACCAGTAATTTAATTTTTTTTTTTAAATTCATTTTATTTCATTTGCCACGCAAATGAAACAAAACAAGAAACTAATTAAATGTGAGTAAAGGAATTGTTACAAACAAACGTGGCAAGGAGACTGGAAAGAAACTAGAAAGCTTATGAGAGATTAGGCCTCCTCTAACTAGGTGCTAGATTGATTACAGATGGTGAGGAAACTAAGGTGGGCTAAAATTTAGATTAAGAAGCAACATGTAATGGTGTCTTATTCATAGCTATTTTTAAGTTTACTTTTAAGCTTTTTCATAAAGGAACATAAGGATCTAGAATTGAAGACTTCTATGTCGAGTGAGTTAAAAAAATTTGGACCTTGCAAAAAAAAAAAAAAAAAAAAAAACCAGAAAATTTCATAGTATTACGTTTGACAATAGGGTAGATGGAAGGAATGGGGATTTCTAGTATTGTAGGAATGGATTGAATATTTTAGGTGGAAGTGGTTTACGTTAGTAAACCTTGATGGCAAACGTGAATTATTATAACAATCCATAAATTGGGGACCTAATTGCATGTAAGGTAATGTAGGTCACAGATGACGACAACATGTGGTGGAATGGCAGTCATTGACTCAGAAGATGACTTCTTGTGTGGTGAAATGTTGTTAGTCATCGACTCAGAAGATGACTTCTTGTTTGGTGAGATGTCAGTCATCGACCCAAAAGATGACTTCTTGTGTGGTGAAATATTGTCAGTCAGCGACTCAGAAGATGACTTCTTGTGTGGTGAAATGTTGTTAGTCGTCGACTCAGAAGATGACTTCTTGTTCGGTGAGATGTCAGTCATCGACCCAAAAGATGACTTCTTTTGTGGTGAAATATTGTCAGTCAGCGACTCAGAAGATGACTTTTTGTGTGGTGAAATATTGTTAGTCATCAACTCAGAAGATCACTTCTAATGTGGGGTGAAATGTCAGTCATCAACTAGAGTCCTTTTCAGGACTTCAATGCTCCAGATGATCTTACTTCATCGAGTCATGAACAAGTCTGTTATTGATTTTCTTGTCCACCACTCAAATGTGTCGGAGAAAATAAACTGTCAGGACTCTGTGGGAGTCCTGTGCAGCTTTGAAGAGTCTGTGGTAGATTGCATTTGAAGTTGAACACAGGCTTTGCATAAAATTTCTATAATCATTATAATTTCTTTAATCATAATCATAATTTCTGTAATCATTATGTATATGATATTGGGAAAAGTGTTGGAATGCCAAGGTGTACTCAGCTGGGAAAACGTACATGTGGGTTTTCGTGCCAAAATACTTTGCGCTAAGTTTTAAACGCTTAAGTTTTATGCAATGAAACATGGATTTTTTTTTGAGCAACAGCTCCTTTTAATTCAGGTAGTGTCTTAATGGCCAGAACCATACGGCATAATATCAGTACTTGATAAAATATGTAGAATAAGTCATGAAACGAGAAAAGGGACAACCTGCCGTACATATGGTGACATATCAAAGGAAGAGAATATATTTGTAGAAATGCCGGGGTGGAGGTCTAAGGGGCTATGCACTAGGCTATAAAATATTCGTTGGATCAAAGAATCGGTTACCATAAGGGTGGACAAACGCGTCAATAAAGAAGAAATATCTCGCTTTTAGTGAAGTGAAATCTTGAGGAGCTTTTTCGGAGGTAAGGATGTAAGATGAATTGAACAACAAATTTATTCAGACAAGGTTTTTTGACCGTGTAAAAGATTAATTCGAAATCGCAAAAGAGAACTGCGGAAAAAAAAACAAACAAACATTTCTTTTAAGTTTAAATTCTTAAATTAGTCGGAGCTGTTTCTTCCCTGCGTGGACCTCAAGACATCGTACTGAATTTCAAACTAGAAATGACCCAATTCTCACCTGCTTCTGGTTTTGCAGGTGGAAAATGGGATTGAAGTTCTCGACAGTTCCTCGCTCGAAGGTAAAAGTTGACAAACCTGCACATTAGCTAATTTTAGGTGACATTTAGATGTGTTGTATGAAAAGCCCTGATCAAATGAGAATTCCAATGCACTGCGTGACAGTTTTATGCCTCTTTCTTTTAATTTGAAACAGTTGAAAGGAAAAAAAAACAAGCGGCGTCCAAGAAAATTGTGATGAATACGTTTGAGAGCATTTTCATATTAAGGTGTGCGATAGATCCATTTACCCGTGACATCGACCATGTAATGGTATATGTAGAAACTTAGAGATTCAAAACCACCATGCACTGCACGATCCATGGCGAGAAAACTACCTTCAAACGCAGCTTTCATCAGCTTGCAGCACAGAATTGTTTCGAATGGTATGAATTTCCATTTGCAGACCAGTGCTGCAGTATTAACAGTTTAGTACGAGCATGGAAACAAATTAGAAAGTTTCAATTTTACTGTTGTCACTAATAGTAATTTTACTATTGTCACGATCCTCGCGAACCTCGTTTCGATAGAAAGTCAAACTCTCTCGTCATATTTTCAACCTGTTGTTTAATTAATGGATCAACAATAAGATCGCCGACAAAACCTCGGAGTGTTTGTGTGTTGTGTGTGTCAGAAAACGAGCCGCTGCTTGTAAAATATTACGGTGGTTTACCAATTTGGCTTTCAGTGTTATTGCAAGGGTTCAAAACATTTGTTTTGATATTTAGTTTCCTGTTCTGCTATGATACAGACATTCTGACAGATGTATTCACATAAACTTTTCACGAATAATATTACTTTAACATGCACTGTTCACCCCTAGCGCTAGTTGAGGTCACGAATATTTTTGGCATTATAGACTTTGGTAGTCGCATCTTTTTAAAACCATTTCTCTCTGGCTCTTTCATTTCGGCTAAAAATTAACATGGGCCAGAAGAAAGAACCCGATATAAACTCTGTAAAATCTGTGATCTAAACATTTTCCAAAAAACGAAATCTCAGCGAAAAAATGACGACAGTGCTTGGAGAATTCGAAAATCGGAGGCCAATATTTCCGAGTCAAGGACTTTCCTTCTCGACAGTCAGTCATGCACGTAATTCTGAAACCATTTCATCATACTTTTTGTTCCTTTAAAAGTACTGACGCTAATTTGTAGTCAGAAATTACTTTGGGCAGTTTGTAATTTGTAATGTTTCTTTGACGAAGACTTTGACCTCGATCTGCCTCTAAATCGTGTTGTATTTCGCTTAGAGAAGCACATTAAAAGGTTTACTTAGAAGCGTTTCAAGTAGCCCACCGTCACGCAGTTAATTCACGATGAAAAGTTCGTTTGGACTTAAAAATAAAAAGGACTTTATTGCACGCTTCAGTGAAACTCTTTCCTGAACGAGTACTGCTGAAGTGAAAGCTAATACCACTTCTAAGTGATGAGAGCTCGACAAGCTTTTATTTCAGACTAGGAAGTCGCATTGTAAGCATTTCACCGAGACTAAATCTCAGGGTCTTTTTTAGCTGGAAGGTATAAACCTTTGCGTTGATGCAGTCGATCAAGCGCAGAAACAACAGCGAGAGTGTTTTTGAAATACGTGAGATGACATCAACCCTTGTTGACTGTTTTCGACATGTTTCGATACTGCCACATTCTAAAGCTGTCCACACTTTTCACTGTAAAATTCCCATTTCTGTGCGGCACGGAGGAAATGATATTCAAACATATAAAATCTAAGCTTTTGGGGGGGCGAAAAGTTGAATTAAACCAGCAGCGAACCAAAGGAAATAACCATAGGATGAATTTTGAATATCCGCTGAAGAGTATCGGCCACAGAAGTGTCGAATAAAGCTTGAACACGATCGAGGATTGTTCTCTTACTTCTCTCCTGCGTGAAAATTTGTATTGGAAGATTCTATTTACGCAACGATGATGTGACAAGGCTCGAAAACAACAATCTTAGGCTTCGTTCCAAGTTTTCAAATTTCCAGCGCGGTTTTCCGGAATTCAACGAAAGCGAATGTTGGGATCTACAAAGCTCGCGATTCGGTTGTTCAGAATTGGTCGAGCGGCTGGAAAAATCTTACCACTGAATCTATAAAAGCAAAACTTTACACCCCTACGAAGACATACACTGCGCTTCACTAAACAAAAATATGCGTTCTAAACACAAAGCCAGCAGGGTACTGTAATTTGCCTTCAATTAAACGGCCGGACGCGAACTACAGGCCACATCGAAAAACGCTTGTTTTGACTCCCAAACGTGCGATCAGCGCGCTAAGTGATCGGTGAATTTTATAGATCTGAAATTTCAGGTGATGATAGGTTGCTGTCGAATGGTGGGTCTCGATCTCGCCGCCGAATTTGAACGGTAGCGAAATATATCAATGCGCAATGTTGCAAAGAAACACATTTGAAATCACTTGAATTTTTCAAAGGTGTGGCAAAGAGAACTTAAATTAGCTGGCCCAAGCGCTATCTCGCTGATCTAAAGTTGAGCGCAACAGTTAATGAAATTTGATACCAGCATTAAGCGGGAAACGAAAGCAGCGGTGAAAGAAAGGGAATTGAAAGGAGTCTATGGAGTAGCCACGCTTATTTACGGTTTGT
The DNA here is from genome assembly GCA_014634185.1 of Astreopora myriophthalma. Lineage (NCBI taxonomy): Eukaryota > Metazoa > Cnidaria > Anthozoa > Scleractinia > Acroporidae > Astreopora > Astreopora myriophthalma. Next base: position 1,105,646 of record BLFK01000292.1, read on the forward strand.
TCACACATACTTACCGGAGCGAGTAACGGTCGTCGCAAACACAGCTCCAATAACGAGTAGAACCTTCGCCATTGCTGATCCGAAGACTCGCAGACTGTAACAGAGACGCGGGATATGGTTAGACAGTCGAAGAGGTGCTAAATGAATTAACAGAAATCACGAGAGCAGAGCACGGGCTTTTCCTGCGGTGCGCTCCGCACGCTTTCAGTTGAAAGATCAAAACGCACGCAACGGGTGCACTCACGTTGGCACAATGCGCACGCGCAGTTTCGATGGACGCGGGGCCAGCATATATTAGCTTTTGCATTCCCTCGTTGGGAATATTGTTTATCTGTTGTCAGCCTTGGGAAGGTATCGTGGTAAGGGGTATCAGTGTGTGCTAGTCGCACATCATGGCGTCTGGAATCCTTTTCTATCACTGCTTTTACGAAATAATGGTTTATCTACGGTAACTACATCACAGTGATCCTTCATACCTTCACCTGCGTTTGTGGATTAATTTTTGGCTCTTGAATCAAACTGATAGTCTTCCAATCGACGGGTCCTTTCACCACAAGTGCTCTGTCTTCCTATAGACGAACGGCATTGTCGCTCTGAGGTGTCGCCAGCCCAATTTACATTCATAATGTGTTACTCATAAACTCCAAAAAACTCCCTCCTCCCCACCAAAAAAAAAATCGATTTCCGTCTGCAATTGCTTGGCATGAATTCGTTGATAAATAATACACAATTCCTCAGTTTTGATCGATTGAACAGTGTGATGTCCTCGTGTTTTGCTGAGGTCGCCGCAGTAATTTTACTTTTTTTTTGCACGTTGCTAGCCGTTGCTCGGAGTAGGTTTTTCTAGATTATCCCTTAATTCGTTGATTAAAACTGTATCTTATTTGTATGTGGGTGACTGGAGTTCTTCACTGAAGTGAGAACATTCAAATCCAAGCTAAACAGAAGTTCCTTCCTTTGGCGTTGCTTATGTTCGGGAGTTTGGAGAGATGAAACTCAACACCAAAAAAAGAACGCCGGCTCTTTTTAAAGCGAAACGATCGACACAATAGATTTGCTATCAGCTGTTCGGTTCCAACAAGCAATCGTCTTGGGCGACAGTGTGTTCCCACCGCCACCAACAGACATTTTCTAAAAGCATACCCAGCTTTTATGAGCTACTAGTCAAAACAAGCTTGAGCCTACCCAGTGCAGAAAAATTTCATAAAGCTACCTTCCTAATGATTGGCTTGCAACGCCGATTCCTGTTCAAAGTAGTGTGGATTTGAAGGTCAAACAATACGTGGAGCACATAATCCAGTTCTACAATGTTTACTCTATGATAACTTCAAAGACATTTTGGCTTATTTTTCTGAAGCAGCCAATAACATTGGTGAACACCGCAGACGTCACTTTGCATCTCTATTTGGCGTACGTTACATTTTCGCTTCATTTTAATCGTTTCTTTCGTCAAAATACGAGGAAAGGCTTCAGTGTTGCGTTCTGTGTTTCACTTCTATTTTGGTTCAAACCCATGGCGCTCTTTATCACGTCCGAGACAAACTGGTCGAGCTCCCTGTTAAGTCTCCAGTAGTTAAAAAAAATCGTTTGTTTTGGAATTAGTTTTGAAATCAAGTCCAAAGGCGAAATTTCAAAGACCTTTGCCCCCTTCACGTTGTAGTCTCGTGTTCAAACAATTTGAAATGGACAAAATCTCCTTCGATATGGATAATTTCTTTTATATATTATTTCCTTGGATCTATAGTAGCCGTTGACCTGAAGGATTAAAAAATGAACTGATTTACAACTAGATTTTTCAATGACCAACTTGAAAGTTTAATTAGAACGAGAAGAGGCAATAAATCTCCACCATGCTCTCTTGACTCTTAAATGGACTCCTTAGTATTATGTTCACAAAAAAAGGGTTACTGCATCTTTTAGCAGCTTTCATCTTTCGACAAGAGAATTGTTTATCAATCCTTTTTCAATCCTTTGAAATTTCTAAGTTGACTAAATTTCAGTTTTTGCCGACGGTGTGGCCGATTTCTCTTTGATAAAATGTGTTTACGAGTTTCCCGTCGCTAAAAATTCAAATTATCACTTTAATGTGAGAAACCTGCTGGACCATTTCGAACTTTGCAATTGCGGAAATACATTGCATTGTATGCAAAATTTATAGATGACAGAAATGAAATAGATGTGCATTTATAACGTAGACCCATCTACATCCCTCGAGTTGATCCTTAATGACTTGATAAACCAAAACGTGTGCATGTAGAAACTGGCTAATTCATGTGCAATTTTTCGCTGACATAGAAAAGGTATCGATTTGTTGAAAGAAAATGTGATAATTTTATTGTTGAAAGTATGTAAAATATTGCCTCTCGCTATAAACACATAGAGTTAAGCCACGCCCAAAGTTTCGAAAGACGTGCTGACTGTCGGCTTCTCTTGCGGTTTTCCTTGGAGGTCTTTGGGTACATCAAGGTTGTGTTTCATTAGGGAGTGTAATGTACCATAAAGGAACTCGATTGTGAATGTTGACACGAGCGAAGAATAGATAATTTATTCACAAGATGTAAGTAAGTTTCCATTGTTCACGGGTAAACAGAGTGTCCGTTTCACAGTAAAAAGTCAAACAACACGATGCTTGTAAAACTTAAAAGAAAAGGCTATTGTTCTTCACGTTAAACAAGCTCTTAATTTGACGTGAAAACTTTAGATAAGGCAGCCTTATCGGCGACTAGAATGATACTAGATTTTTGCCCACGCCAAATTAGACTATTTGACAATCTTTGCATCGAGTTACCGAGTCTTCCGAAATGTTGATGTTGTTCAAAAGTCTGTTTTCTAGTGGACGCAAACATCGTGTTCTATTAGTGTAAAGATCTGTTGGTTTGTCTTGTAACGAATTAGCATATTTATTGTTGCTACGTCCGGTGTAAATCGAAAAGCTTATTACCGCTTTTTGAATAATTTCAAGGCCGGCTTCAAGCGAGTAAACAAGAGCTCAATTAGCACTTTTTGTTTCATGCCATAGCTACAGCCAGGGGTCCCGCTACGTCGTGCTGCGCTATGCAGCGGTAAAGGGCCCGTAGAAAGGCGCGTTTAGTGTTATTCCAGTCTTAGATTGTGCTAAACTTGAATTGACGCCCTCCAAAGAGTACGCTACTTCAACAGCAGTTTTTGCCTCCGTGTGTTTCATTGTGCTTTGTTGTTTGGTCGCGAATTATTTTGATCTGTTTATCCACAATCTTTAGTCTGGAGTAGAAACGCCACCCATTGGCTCGCATATGAACAGTTGAAGATGTTAGTTGGAAGCACTTACCAGGCACAGAAGCGATGCAAACCCGTTTATCGGCTCCAAGCACGATCGTCCGACGCGCTCTCCCGTTTGTATTCAGTGTTGATTTGTTGTGCTGTGACTGCAACGCCTGTTGACTTCATTATCGATATCTTTTGTAAACAGGACAAAGTGATAAGCTAATTGAAACATTGTTCGACTTCTTTGCTATGTGAATTTAAGGATAAGAGACACATTTCAAGGTGATTTTCCTGCCGTGATTTCGGGTCAAAGCGATTTCAGTATACACAAGAGTTCACACTGACCTTCTGTGCAAGTTATTTAATTTTCAGGCATATCTTATATCTTGGAGTTCTCGTTATTCCTGACAACCTTTGTGCGACAATGTGCACATTCCAATCAGGACTGACTACCTGTCAGGTCATGAGGGGACAAAAATCGTTGCGAGAAAAGTTGGATGAGGCATTGCATCGTTGTTGTTTTTTTTTAATCGTCTTTTTTTGTGTGTGGACAACGTAAAGCTGCTTTAAACGTGAAATTGTTTATAAAACACCGAAACGCCCGAGGAGAAACTATAAACTAGTTCCACAGTCATGCCCACAACTCGTGAAATTGCTTGAAAGCATATCTTGGGGGCCATTGCAATTGTAAACACGGTGGATAGTATTTGAGAATAGAGTTCCTTGTCATGCATTAACTGTGGTAGTGATAGTTCCTCCAATGCTGTCCGCCATGTTTACAATTGCACTGACCCAGTTGTCGTGAGTTATGCACGTGACTGCGAAACATGTCTCTGAGTGACTTGAACAGCAGCGAACAAACGTTACTCAAGTGTAAGAATTTACCCAACTGAAAAAGAGGTGCAATAAAACTTGAGATTTTTCAAGTTGCAATGCACTAAAAATTAGAGGTATTCGTTGGAATGAGTGTGTTTACAAAAGAGGTTCTTTCACGGTTCCATGCTGTGTAAACGGCTACTCATAATAAGCGGCTTTGCAACTCAGTTGTTTTTGCTAAGCACGTGGCCACCGTTTCGTTGGCAGAGCTCAGTAACCGCTCGAACCGGGCATTTTGAATCCTGCAACGCCTTCAAAATAACACCTACTCTCTTATGGTGCATTCGTTTAGGAGTATTCAGTTTATTCCTAGTCACCGGTTTAAGATTAACGGAATTACTGGAAGAACACTTGTTCCAAAAACGGAATTGTTGCCTAGGAGTAACGCTCAAAATAATCTGGACACAACTCTGACTAATTTCGACGGCCGCGCACGGTTTTTGCGCTAAAATCTCCCCCCAAGAAGGCGTATTCTGCGTCTGCGACCTGGTCTATTTATTCCGTTCATTCTGCTATCCGGAGCCGAACAAAGAACGCTATTCCGTTCATTGCAAAAACGGGATAAGTCCTAAACCGTAGTCCGCAAGATGTTTTTTCGGAGTTCTTATCTTGTTATATTTTCTTCATTTGTCGACGGGAAAACGTTCTGACAACGGTAGCTTAAGTTGGCAAGGCATAGACTTTTTGCACACTCATGCACAGAACTAACGACATTGCAGGGAAGCGAGTTTTGTTGGGTCAGTGCAATTGTTAACATGGCGGATAGCTTTGAAGGAGCAGCCACTACCACAATTAAAATACTATAAATGCTTCTTCAATACTATCCGTCGTGTTTACAAATGCATTGGCCCACCAAGACGTGCCTCCGTGCAATTTCGTGACCTCCTGCCCATGATTGTGGAACCGGTCCATTGCAGGCTGTAAACGACTGTTAAAGCCCCGACGTTTTTCAAGTTCAACTAGGCTTTAGTGATCCCTATGGAAACCAGATCTTTAAGGGAAATTTCCGATGAGTCATCGTGACAAGCAGCCAAAACATCTATGTTTCGTGGTATAATGATAATGATAAAATATTAGCAACAATAAATGTCTAATAGAATGCTGTCATCTTTGGTTTCGAGGTATGACTACAGACCCAACTTAATCAGTTTATCGACCACGAAACAAACCGGATCGTTTTTCCCGGAAAAGCATTAGCCCGGAAGTTTTTCATCAGAGC
>BLFK01000292.1:1115983-1127443 GCA_014634185.1 Astreopora myriophthalma
CAGGACGCATCATTTTAACTCATCTCTTCACGCGATACAAAGACACCTGTTGTTTTGATCACGGAAAATTCTCAACAGTTCAAAACGAATGGTTGGCAAATTTTGAATTCTTTTTATCAGTCTGTGGATAGGGAATGGCGTCATACCTTGTCCTAAAGCAAAATCTGGTAACCTGTTACTGCATGTTATCCTCAGAATGACGAGCGTCAAGAATAGTCCCTTGAAAAGTAAAGCAAAAAGTAAAGAATCTTTATTTATACACGGTGATATTTAAAGCTTCAAGCTTGTGGGGCCGTTTATAGAATGGAACAACTCAAATAAACGAGGGACAGAGAAACGTTGAGAAACCCAAATTGGAGGATGCAATTCACAAAGCCTGGTGGGGTTGAATTCGGGACCATTTGGTAGTCCGAGCGGGACTGGAACCCGGAACAGCCGCCACTGTATATTTAAAGACCAAACCCAAGTTTATTTATTTTTCTGGTAATTAACAACTATATCTCCTTCATATCAATTAAGAACCTGATTAAGAACCTACTTAGCCTAAATTTCCATTGAGTGCCCCAAAATAGAAGAACCTATTTTGCCAGACTTCCAAAAATGTAGGTTCTTAAACGCGGGTTTTTACTGTAGCGTCCTCAACAGAACTGAAATTTGGTCATTTCACGTCGTTATTTAGGGCTAGTTTACACGTACGACGCCAGCACAAGCAAAAGAAACATACGCAAGCGCAGTAGCGGTTCAATCATCAGTATCTTTTGTTAGAACAAAAGACACAAATTAGCAACAACTTTTATGCGTCTGCGTATGTTGCCTGTGCTCATGCTTGCGTCGTACCTGTAAACTAGCCCTTAGGAGATGACGGCAAAGAAATGTACAAAAATGTAAAACGCATCTGCGGAGCGTGCAGAGCCACTGCTTTTGAACAGTAAACCTATTGTTTGGTAGCGTCCTCGTTGCCGTCGGCGTCGTCGATTCGTAAACTCTGCAATAACAAGTACTTACCATCCACACAAACGATCCCACTATACAAAACTCGTACCAGTCTCCGCACAGTTTCCGGAGTTGGCAATTTGAACTCGATCTCTGGGGCGAAGAAAACTCGAAGCATTGATAAGTCACTTAGTGTCCAATAATTGGAATTTTTAAGGTAGTACGACTCAAACTCTCGAAGATGATTGAGTGTCCGTAGTTTCAGGCTCGAATTTGAAGACATTGATAGGATTCAACCCGCGAGTAGATTATTATATCTGGCTCAAACTGTCATCTGAACATTTTCCATTTTTTTCAATTTCCGTTTTGTGACTGCTGAAACAACATACGAATAAATGAAACTTTGTTAAGACAAGCGAAAAAAGATGCTCTTGTAGTGGCTGTCTTATTTTCGTTGCAGCTTAATCTTAAGCTGTCTGAATCTGCAGCCGACATGTGGAACAATTCCAAGAGGGCACTTGAGAGATTAAGGCTTTATGGGGCGCCGTTTGTAAAAAAAATATTTAGCTTAATTTTGTCATTTTTTTCGTTATTTACTAAATAAAGTTTTGTGATATGATATCATACGTCAGTGATTTGATATAATAAATGTTGATTTCAAATCACGCGTTTAAGATTTGATATAATAAATTATTATTTCAAATCATGCATTTATGATTTGATATAATAAATCCTGATTTCAAATCATAAGTTTATGATTTGATCTAATAAATTCTGATTTGAAATCATAAGTCTATGAAGCCACGAAAAGCCTTATTTCAAATAATAAATCATTATTTGATATCAGTAAAACCATGATTTAATTTCATAAGTAATAAGTAACCGAAAAACATGAAGCAGCGCGTGTTACGCAATGCACCAGACAAGCAAATGGTCCAAAAGTCCTCTTTCCCTCGTAAATATAGTCATAGCTTTCCGATTAACACGCAACCCCCTTAATTAATGATGCAGCGCAACATGTAAGAAATAGAAGAGGCCTTTGGAAGACATCAATAATGATTTTTTGTTAATCATAATCACATTGACACACAGTTCATCTCCCGGTGATGCTTTAGCAGTGATACATCAATGTTACATACCTCTTGTGTCGCAGGAGCAAAGCCTGAATTGCCAGGAAGGCTCGGAAGGGATGAGAAAGCTTCGTCAACCACCCTTTCTACGGCTCTAGAGACCGCAGAAGCGATTGACCTCGATAGCTGGTCTGGTTGTGTAACATTGATGTATCACTGCTAAAGCATCGCCGGGTGATGCCCTGTGTGTCAATGTGATTAACAAAAAAATCATTATTGATGTCTTCCAAAGGCCTTATCTATTTCTTACATGTTGCGCCGCATCATTAATTAAGGGGATTGCGTGTTAATCGGAAAGCTATGACTATATTTACGAGGGAAAGAGGACTTTTGGACCATTCGCTTGTCTGGCGCATTGCGTGACATGCGCGGCTTCATGTTTTTCGGTTACTTATTACTTATTAAATTAAATCATGGTTTTACTGATATCAAATACTGATCTATTATTTGAAATAAGGCTTTTCGTAGTTTCATAGACTTATGATTTCAAATCAGGATTTATTACATCAAATCATAAATGCATGATTTGAAATAATAATTTATTATATCAAATCATAAAGGTATGATTTAAAATCAGAATTTATTATATCAAATCATAAACGCGTGATTTGAAATCAACATTTATTATATCAGATCATTGACGTATGATATCATATCACAAAACTTCATTTAGTAAATAACGAAAAAAATGACAAAATTAAGCTAAATAATTTTTTTACAAACGGCGCCCCATAAGGCTTGCAACGAGAATCACTGAAACAATAACACGTAGGCTCGCAAAGCGTGCATGTGGCTACTGCTACAATTTTTATAACAATTTGTCTTGCCTTGTTTCGAAAGAACCTTGCCTTGGGTCGAAATGGAGTGCAGTTGTCACATGAAAGCTAAATTCCACTGTTATATAACAAAAGCAGTTAACAAAGTACGAGCGGTAAAACAGTTGTTTCTCTACTAAAGTTTTTGCTCTCCAGATGGAGTAGCCACAAACCACAAACGAAACAAGAAAACGTTTGTCTTCGAGTCATCGAATCACCTGTCTGGGAATCCGATTGCACAGGCAGTGCTAGTTTTAAACGACAGAGTTTTGGAAGTTTAATAGCAGATTGCATAGTTTCTTTGGTCAATTTATCCGACATTCTTCCATTCTTCAGCAAATGCAATGCGCCGCAAACTCTCTGTACTTCAATGCCTACCCCAAAAAGTTCGCGAACCGTATGAAAGGCAATATAAAAATTCTCAAATATATAATCGCTGGAATTCTTAGTCTAAGTGGAACGGAACTCAGCTGTGAGCACGACAGAGATCAGTCACTCACTGCCTATATCGGAGATAAGTGTCCGAAAGCAGGCCAAGGGCTGAAGCTTTGGTTTGGTATAAGCGATCCATGGGCCGAAGTCTCGGGGGTTATCGTCATGGCACAACACTCAGCCTTAAAAAGTCCCGAGGTACCGCTACTTGTTCTATTTGTTGTTTTCCTCTGGGCGATGTGCTCCAATACGTAATACTTGGGAGACACTTTGGGTACACGTACAAGTTGATAACAGAATAGCTTTGAACGCCATGTGTCTCGAATCAAAGAGTTTGAGGAGGACTGCGAGTAATATTCTTGGTATTTTGGTTGTACTGAGAATCTTTGAAAAACTGGAATCGGGTTCTTCAGTCGAAAAAGTGAACGGACACTTACTTAGATATTCCCTCTCGCACTTCATTGCATAATGGCTGCAAAGCGAGGAACACACACACACACACACACTCTCTCTCTCTCTCTCTCTCTCTCTCTCTCTCTCTCTCTCTCTCGTCCCCAGTTTTTAATATCGCCCAATCGTCGTGACAGCCCCTTAACCTGGAGCTGGAGACGAATGTGTGCCACTCGATCCCAATCTCATCTTCTTTCCTCTCTGATTTCACATTTTTTTACGCCGAAAGGGATTCACCTAAAATTGTTCTTTACCTTTGAACACCAAAACCCTCTCTCAGACCCAGTCAAATACTCTGTTTGAGTTTTCCATTTTAGTTTTTGGATGAGTGATGGACTTTCGATGCATTTAAGCAGTGTTTAAGAAGATTGGTGCAACTATTAAAATAGCCATTTTTATCTATATAAAATCAACTAAGCGAATAAAACAATGATTAGGACACCTTCGGTCGAATTACTATGTAAATAGATGTTATCGCGAGTGAAATCTGAATTGATCGCATCGATTACAATAAAGTTTTATAAACAGCAGTTAATTATGCAAGCAGGCTCAAATTATTTTTAGTGATCTGCCTTATCGTCTGGCGAGATCGTTTGAAGAGAGAGTTTCCTTTAGCTGGACAATTAATTAACTCCTCACGCTCTTGAGTGACAGATGTAACATTGGAGGATTTATCAACAAACAAAGACTACATTGATTTCAAGTTTGCCTTCATTTGAATAATTAGTCTCGAGAACACAATGGCGGCGAAGTAGTTGCAACGGGCGCGGAGTTCTTGTTTAGTCTGCAGCTGGTTTTATCAATGCTTGAACTACTCTGTAACCTTCTTTACTTTGGGAATGGGGTGCCCGCAGCGAGGGAGGTTTCTACGAGGTTTGATCTTGTTTGGGATTGTATCCCTGCATCAGATTGCTGTCACAGGTAAGCTACAGCAAACTGATTATTATTAGGGCTGGCTGGGCAAGAGTCACGCCAACATGATCAGCTAACTCATTAGCTTCGAGATCTTCAACGTGAAACAAAATGGACTGCTAAACTTAGGACTTCTTCAAGAGGTTGTTAGTTCGTTGGGAAAAAAGCATGAGTCAAGAATTACTTCGAAATCCCGTTAGTACAAGTTTCATGCTGTGTGAAACAATTTCAACTCATGTATTTCTTGTTGTCTGTGATTTAATATTCACTGCTGTACTAACATAACTAAAGGCAGCGGTAGTTTGGCCACCCACTGTATTATTTGCTCTTACCAGTTCAGCTGTCTTTTTAACGGTTTTAAAGAGAGTGTTTAATTGCGTTTTTCACCAGAAGGTTTAACGGCAAGAAAGGAGCATGTTGTACATATATGCGATGTTCATTTGTGGCCAACAAAAACACTGATTAACTACGTGAACGTATTTTGAAGGTTATCGTGATTTGTTCTGCAAAGTCTAATGTGAGTCTCAAAGTAGATGTTTTGTTACAAGTTGAGTAGAAGTTGCGTGCGACAGGGGTTAAAGAAAATGTACAACAGACTTCTCCAGCATGAAATAAGTTCTGCGGTGCCATTTGCATACCTTCTCTGTGTGAGCCTCTAGTAGTATCCTCTTGAGATGATTCGTTTGTGTCACTCTCTCGGTAGATCACAAGTTAAGAAGGCCGGTTGGCGATTCGATTAAACAAAAAAAGAGGCTAAAACGAAACAGAAATGATCTGATAGAAGTGGAGCGAAATGTGAAGGAGTCCTTGTTAGAGGTCGCTGTGAAAATCACGCGACCAATCAGTTACGAACTGAAAGCCTGGAAAGACCCTATTCATGGCAGCAGCAACTGGCTCAAAGCCTTGTTAATTTTTCAGCCTATCGATGGGAAACTAGGCAACTTTTAGGGCCTTTGAGCTCAGTCGCTGCTTCGACTTTCCAAAGGGACCGGAAGCGTTTAACATCACTATGTTTGTTGTTCTTCCACCTTTGAGTATGGGTACCTAATGGTATACTGTAAAGTTTTAACTAAAAATGTTGCGATGGAACTAGGTAAAAACAGCATAAAGAGACTAAGGGCTCGTACGCACTGGGCAAATTTGTGGTTTATCTTGCGAAAAAATCTGTTATCAGTTCCGTGATAAAATTGTGCCCTATGATTTTTATTCTCATACCAAATTTTGTCAAGCCTTACCAAACTTCAGAGGCGCCGTCGTCCTGCTTCGGAGCAGGACAAATTTATGTCAGGCGTGAAAACTGACAGATTTTACAATTTACACGGCATGATCTGAAGGAAAAGTTTTTCATTGCGCCCACGATTACTAAATTGAAAATTTGGCGGAGACGTTTTTTGTTGACTCGGGGATTTTTGGTTGAGTAAAACAAATTTTGTCAGCCTAGTGCGTACGGGCCCAGAATTTAGCTCTCTGATCATAAATAGCCCAAATTGTCGTGGACAACTGAACAAGGCTATTGTCGAGAAGTGTTTTCAGTTCTTTCCTTTTTTTCCGAGACGATTCGATGAACGGGTCTCTTTCTTCCAGTTAACGTTTTGGACCGCATGAGGTATGTTTTACAATTGTAATTTCAAATATTGACGGTGGAATATACGGTGAAGATTATAGACGCCAGCATTTCTATACCATTTCGATGAATGAGACATGCACTAAAAAACCAGACAGCCGTTTTGACCTTTGACCAAAACTTTAAAAGCGATTAACTAGTATAATTCATTGAATGATAATCTTCGAGCCGAGAGCAACGTTTACACAGCAGCTCTTACGTAGTTCTTTCATAGATCGCTTCTTCACGCATATTCTCAACCTTGAATATTCCTTGCCGACTCAGATTTTTCACCCAGGCTAACCACAGCAAGAAACACGCGATTCATTGGCTATCAATTACATGGCACTTTTCAGTTTATCATTGCATCTATACAAGAGGTGAATTAACAGCACCCCGGGGACGTATTGTGCTCCTTGATGTTTTGTTTGCTTTATGTGGCAACTAAGGTAGTAGCAGATCGTTTTTACTTAACGTCACGGCGGCCATATTGCTATTCTGAACAAAGAAACGGCGGCCATATTGCTGTCCCAAAACAACCCGAGGGGAACTGAACAAATATTTCCTTTTGTTTCTGTAAATCAATACGGCCGCTGGTTCACGTGAGTGAAAACGATCTATTCCCGTGCAATCGACTGAGTGTATGGCCTGAGCTTGGTGTCAAGGAGAATTCACCTTGTTGGCGTGGTACACAGTGGCGTCATGTTGATTTAGTTTCGTAAAAGTCACTCTGGCCAATCATGATACACGCCGACTGTCAATAAACCAATCAGTGCCCATAGAAAATACATCAGTGTGGCCGGCACGAAGCGCGCGAAAATGCTTGCCAACCAATCGTAATTGGTTTTAATTTGCGTTCTGACTGGTTGAAGTTTGTCAACCAATCACCAAGCGTGGTAAGGCAGAATCAACACATTTGTGCAATTCGTTTTGACGTGAAAAGCCCCGTTCCTTGGCTCGGTTCTACTGGTGCAAGAAATTATGCAGAGAAAGTATGCACAGCGCAACTGCTCGCACTCCCTTCATTGCGTTTGACAAGGGAGAACACTTCCTGGCTCAGTGGAAATCCTCTTGGTTCATGTGGTGGGTGTGGTGTGACCAAGCGAAACGATTAGGGAAACCTTCATCCGATGCGATGATCACACCTCAATTCATCACATATCAGTGAGTCCGCAGTTCAAGTATATGAAAATTCTATTTACATTCGCCTTTATACATTCACGCGCTACGGGATATAACGTGAACTCGCAATCGCTTAGCTCCCAGTTGGTAGAGCGGTGTGTCACGCAATCGCACTGTCTTGGGTTCGAGTCCCGTTCATGCAAGCCTGGATTTGTTTTAGGCTTCTTTGCAACTTCTCAGGTTGCTTCATTAACTGTGATGATCACACTTTGATTCATCACATATCCGTGGTTCAGATATATATGAATTTCATATATATTCTCCATCATGAAAACTTCGTTCGTCGAAAAACCATTTCTAACGCTGTTTGAATTGCTAACATCATTACTTCTGACAGGTAAAGCGTTTTAACATTTGACCAATTAAGCCCCTGCGTTGTCCTTGGTTCATCTATGAGTAACCCTTTTTGTCTCTTCACCTCCTCAGATGCTAGGATCGACTTGTTATCCCATGACATCACCACCGTTGGAAAGACATTGAACATGGTGTGCACAGTGATCGATGAGAAGTTCGAGGGTTGGTTTGATGTGAGAGGGAACGAAGTAACAGCGAGGCTGGTACAAGGACAGCTCATGCGGGACAAGTCCTACGTGACAGAATCTGGCAACTCCTACACTCTGGTCATTCGGGATGTTCAAGTCGCTGACGGAGGAAATTATACTTGTAGAGGAGATCAAACAGAGAGAGTATTTGCTCTCTTGGTTGAATGTTAGTACCATTTTGTTTTGTCACATTCATTCCCGGGCCTAACTCTCAAGAAGGTCCACCTGGTACTGAGCTATGAAAGGGGCTATGTCACGCAATTTTCGACAATTTCATGACACGTCAGATGCTCATAAAAGAAAATAACATCACAATAACCACTTACAACAGCAGAAGAACGTAAAAGAAATACAACAAAGCAAAAGAAGTGCATGGATGGACAGAAAAAGACAAGATTGAAACGCCTGGATTGCATTTAGGTAATCTCGAAAAAAATCGGCCGACTTTTTTCACGTTGCATATGATTCGCCTGGATAATGGTCATTTTTGCTCAGAATCATCTTGTTTGTCACGAAATAATGATCCTACAAGTAAAGGAGTTTCATTTTAGCGTGTTCTAGTCCAAGGCTCGCAATTAACTAAAGATTTCTCCGAATAACTTCAAATTACGGTGACATAGCCCCTTTAAAATCTAATCCAACACACTTGTTTTTCGGTAAGTAATGTACATGGAGGCTTTCTCAGCCAAAAACTTTCTTCGTTAAACGGAGAAGAATGAAGTAATTCTTTTGCTTACTGTAATAATCTTTCTGTTTACACAGTTGGATTGGGACGAGCATGCAATAGAGGCCCATGTGGGGGAATGATTTGCATATGAAAAGGTTCTCCCGCATTGGCTTCGATTCCCTGCTCGTTCCAGTCTAACCGTGAGATACGAACAAGGCCTATTAAAGTCATTGTGTCTTCCGCCGAGGGGTGCGTAATGGGGTACCAGGGCATTTGCTCTTGCGCAGCCTTTTACTACCTCTCAACTAAGACTGAGATTGGGAGCACTATATATTTCACAACGTAATCGTTGTGTCTTCCATATGGTACGCAATGGAGATTCATAGTGATGTTCCTATTGTACTCATAAATAGTATTGTATTCATTGATAGTCATGTAATATATTTTTAACTCACGACTCACTGGAAGATCACTCCTGTGAAAGTGACTTCGTGATTAAATAAAGATAGTAGTAGTAGTAGTTGTAGTAGTAATAGTGGCAGTAGTAGTAGTGGCAGTAGTAGTAGTGGCAGTAGTAGTAGTAGTGGCAGTAGTAGTAGTAGTAGTAGTAGTAGTAGTAGTAGTAGTAGTAGTAGTAGTAGTAGTAGTAGTAGTAGTCGTAGTAGTAGTGAACGGTTCGCGCATGCGCATTTGTTAGTTATTTAGCCATGGCCTCCTCGGTCAAAACCCTTGAGTTGACTATTTAAGTCACCCTCGCTCGGCTACACATTCATCGACACAGGGGAACTGCAAGAAGTCCAAAGTTGCTCTAAAATTCGAGATGCATTTCTCGAAGCGGGAACAAAACTCATGAGCCGAAAACTGAACTTTCCACAAATGATAACGTCTACTTCTTTTTTTCCAGTTTTCGTCATTCAGTTTCCTGAAGATCAGGATCTTTACGTGGGAAAGTCACAGATTATTCAGTGTTCAGCCGAGGGATACCCAAAGCCTACATTCAAATGGTACAAAGATGGCCGACCTGTTAATTTCAGTGATCCTCGTTTCTCTCTTCTGTCCAACGGATCCTTACTTATCAGTCCAATCCACGAAACAGATATGGCGGAGTACGTTTGTCGTATTACACAGCTGGGAGATTACGAGGGAACGTACCCAGGAACGAGCGCGCGTGAGCAGCAGCAAGAGATAAGCGTGACTGTGTATGGTACGTTGTTCACTACTCTTGGGTGGAGAATCTTAGATGACTTGTTCTGAGCGGTTTGGTTTGGTATTTATTGTGGCGAATGGGACACACAAGTTTCGATAATTGTGGAAATTCCTATTAACGCTTTCCTGCCCATGGGATACCCCTTTGGGGAGTAAAATCGTCAGGCCTTAACCAGAGTAAAAGCTGTAAAGTCACTGTCAGGCGTTAAAGGGTCAGAGAGGGTGCACTCAAAACGTATTCCTAAATGTTCGAAAACATTCCCCGGAAAACATTCCCCGGAACGTCTCTGTAAATTCGGTTCCATTTGATTCTTAACCAGAATTTTCGGAAGTTGTGGTCGACTGGAAGGTGCCCATAACTCAAAATGATCTTCATGTTGCATGAACTAAAGGCCACTGCAAAAAAAAAAAAAAAAAAGTTTCCGCAACATTTGCTTCAACATACGTTCAAAGCTTTGTTGAACGAAAAGTCGGAAGCGTTTGAACGGGTTGTTCAACATTGTTCAAAGTGTAAAAAAAAAATTCAACGCTTGTTAAAAGCTTGTTGAATCAAATTTAAACTGTCCATTCAACATTCGTTCAACACTTCCTTTGTTCTCGAAAATGTTGAATGGAGTTGAAGCCGTTTGAACACTTCGTTCCAATCTCGTTCCCAGAGCCCACGAATCTTTTGGTCAGCGCCAAGATACGGAGCTCTGGAATAAACAATTTGCAGAAGTACGTTTTATATCAAACTACTCATGCGTAAACTACCGGAAGTAAAATTGCTTGTAAACAAAATCAGAACAGCTGAGCGCAAGTTTTAAACGAATACACAGAAAACTCCAACTAAACTTGTAAACACGAAGATTTATGGGTGCTGTTGTAAACCCTTGAGCTTACAAGTTGAAAATGTATATTGATATTGGCGCATTATAAGTTAATAAATATTATTATCATTATTATTATTAGTTATAATGATCGCCCCATTTCACTTCTCATTAAATCGAAGATGAAATCGAAACTTTGGTATATGGGTGACTTGCCAAAATCCGTCGGTAAAACTGCTAAAACATCTCTTTATTATCACAACCGCTTTCAAAATTTGATATCGCTGTTCTTTCAAAATCAAATTGGACTCTCCTTGCTTTTCGGGTGCGTATTATATACCTTTGTGGAACGTATCCACATCCACTTTATCTCTGGACGCCATATCGCAGACCATATATCTTAGAATCTGAAGCGCACCCTTGCAAACGTTTTTAGAAACGGCAGTAAACCACGGCTATAATCTAAGATCTAGTAAGCTGTACTCAGCTTACCTCAGGCTACCAGTATCACTCACTAATAGGCAGAAGCAATGGTTTATTCCAAGAGGCGCGGAACATTACGTAACTGAAGTTTTTAACTTTTACCTCGTTTGGTACTCTGCCTTTTCAAATTTGTAGTCGTCATCGCAATTTTTCATTATGTAATGTACTTTTTGCATTGTTTTTGGGTCATTTTCATCTTGTAATATTACCGTAATTCTGTATTATCTAAAGGTAATAAGTAGAGGTTATTATTATTACGTTGGTGTCCCATACTCACGACGTGAATATTTTTTTTT
>BLFK01000292.1:1127453-1144953 GCA_014634185.1 Astreopora myriophthalma
TGGAGTTGAAGCCGTTTGAACACTTCGTTCCAATCTCGTTCCCAGAGCCCACGAATCTTTTGGTCAGCGCCAAGATACGGAGCTCTGGAATAAACAATTTGCAGAACTACGTTGATATCAAACTACTCATGCGTAAACTACCGAAAGTAAAACTGCTTGTAAACAAAATCAGAACAGCTGAGCGCAAGTTTTAAACGAATACACAGAAAACTCCAACTAAACTTGTAAACACGAAGATTTATGGGTGCTGTTGTAAACCCTTGAGCTTACAAGTTGAAAACGTATATTGATATTGGCGCATTATAAGTTAATAAATATTATTATCATTATTATTATTAGTTATAATGATCGCCCCATTTCACTTCTCATAAAATCGAAGATGAAACCGAAACTTTGGTATATGGGTGACTTGCCAAAATTCGTCGGTAAAACTGCTAAAACATCTCTTTATTATCACAACCGCTTTCAAAATTTGATATCGCTGTTCTTTCAAAATCAAATTGGACTCTCCTTGCTTTTCGGGTGCCTATTATATACCTTTGTGGAACGTATCCACATCCACTTTATCTCTGGACGCCATATCGCAGACCATATATCTTAGAATCTGAAGCGCACCCTTGCAAACGTTTTTAGGAACGGCAGTTAACCACGGCTATAATCTAAGATCTAGTAAGCTGTACTCAGCTTACCTCAGGCTACCAGTATCACTCACTAATAGGCAGAAGCAATGGTTTATTCCAAGAGGCGCGGAACATTACGTAACTGAAGTTTTTAACTTTTACCTCGTTTGGTACTCTGCCTTTTCAAATTTGTAGTCGTCATCGCAATTTTTCATTATGTAATGTACTTTTTGGATTGTTTTTGGGTCATTTTCATCTTGTAATGTTACCGTAATTCTGTATTATCTAAAGGTAATAAGTAGAGGTTATTATTATTACGTTGGTGTCCCATACTCACGACGTGAATATTTTTTTTTATCAGTCACTAAGCGAAGCAATGCCAAAGCAACCCGGACAAGAAATTGCTTTGGTCCCTGTCACCCTTCCAAGGGAATGAACTTGATTTTATGTATGAAACTCCTGCTAGCAGCTCAGTGCTTTATTTTCTTCTCCTTAGGTCCGCCTAGAATAAACATTGGAAAGTCGACCAACCGCACTGAGCTGTACTCGTACGAGGGAAACCCAACACCCGTCACTATACACTGCGTTTGGTGGGGATTTCCAAAACCCACGCTAGGCATACGAAAGAATACTAAGCCGTTACCGAGTCAAGACGTATCAGTTGATACCAAAAGCGATAAATTCCTTAGTTTTCTTGAGGCCACTGTATTAGCGGACGGAGAAGAAGACTTTGGAGATTACGCTTGTCATGCGTCGAATTCACAAGGTTCGGCCACGCATGTTGTCACCATCAACAAAGCAGGTAAATAAGGGGACGGGTGGAACGAGACGGGACGGGACGGGATAAGGGATGCATTGAGACCAGCATTGGCCATGATTTGACGCCCTGTTTTTGTCGTTGATCTTCCGCTTTGCTCACTCAAGGTTGTTTGCGTTCACACAGGAGTGCGACATACTTCTGCTTGCGGGGGGCGGGGGTGTAACTCTGGAAGGTTTCCCCTGGGGTAAGGGAATGGGTAACCTTGCGATGGACTAGCAAGACAAACCGGCTCTAAGTAACGATCTGATGGGTCTCTTTAACTTAAACAGATACCTTGTCTTCATTGGATCCTTAGGTCTGCCTAGTGCCCCCGAGAACGTCAAGTTTTTCACCACCTGCGATCACTTAACAGTGGTATGGGAAGCACCGAGTTCCGACGGTGGAGTACCGCTGACACAATATTCTGTATCGCTCAAGGACAAGGACCAGTGGACTGAGTCCGTATTTGTAGGCGTAAAGACAACAAGGTTCACATTTACAAGCAGAGGGGGCGTAAAATCAAGAACAGAGTACACTGTTACAGTTCAGGCTTCAAACAGTTTTTATAATGGAGAGGTAGCTGAAGGATCTGTGACCTCTGCATACTGTGAGTATCTAAACGAATGTGTGAATGCAAACACCTACGTTCAGTCACAAAACTGCCACCAAGGAAGACTTGCAATCGGAGGTGTCATTGCTGCCGAGCGCGGTAATCTAGCAAACAGTTGCAAGGGCGGGAAAACTACAAGTGTTTAGTTTTTTTAAGCGCGGGAAAAAACCCTGTAAATAATATTTAGCTCGGACAAACGTGTGTATAGTTATTTCCTGCAGGAGAAAAGTTGTAACTGGCGTAAGATTCGGGGTTTGCAAGCAAAGGAAACGGTAGCTGGGGGCCTGCGACCTGTGAAACAACAAGTTTCGGTTCGTTTTATAGGAACGTTGCAGTGCGTTTCACATTTTTGCGCGGTGTCTCCTCCTAAGAACCAAACGAAAGCGCTGGAAAGCGTATAAGCAAAGTCTGGGATAAAATCTCTCGTCACCTGATGCGCACGATTCATTAATTCGTTCGTTCGTTTGTTTTTTTCTTTCATTCGTGATTTTCTTCTCATATCCAGGCCCCCCGAGTGGACCATTCGAGATAATTAATACAGTCACGTGGCTGAACAGCACAAGTTTTATCCTCAAATGGACCCGTCCACTCCATGATGGGGGTGACCCAAATCTGAGATACGATATCGAATACAGTAAGGAAAGAGTTGATGGAAAGTACGTACACTGGATTACCAGGAAGAATATCCAAGCTCAAGAGTACAATGTGACGGGACTGGAGGGTGGGTCAAAGTACGAATTTAGAGTGTTTGCTTTCAACATCGCTGGTAGGAAAAGAGAGCCGGCAAGAAAGGAGTTCATCGTTCATAGCAGTGTCAGTGATACCCGGCTGACGTCGTTAAAACCATCAGGTAAATGACTGTGTTGAGACGTGAACTTCGATGTCATCTTCAGGGCCCGCGCAGGAAGTTTTTGAGTGCGGTGGCTAAAGATGAACACGTGAACCAAATTTGGGATTGGGGAGGGGGGTGCGTAGGGGGCATGCTTGAAAATTATTTTTTGTTTGATTTGATTGATTTATTGATTGTTTTTGCACAAAGGTGGGGGGTTCCTGATCTTTGTGGATTTAATGCATCGTTATGATTGTTCATTCTGATCAAGGGCTTCTTTCTGGTATTTGGGTCCAACAATCGCGTACACTCTAAATATGTAAGGGAGATAGGAAGCTTGACTCAACTACATGGTCAGTTTGCTTTTGTCCAAATTCAACCCTCTAGGGATGAACTAATTTACTTTAGTGGCGATTGATTGATGAACAGCGAAAGCGCTTAAGTTCGATGTGAAGCAGATTTGGAAACTTTTAAATGCGTAGAAATCTTTTCAGTGAGACCACTTTTCAATTAGGGTCCGCCTGGCGTCTTGTTTTTTTCAACTCTTATTTCAATTTTGCTCAGATATCACCGAGCCAGCGTTGGTTTACAACATGTCCGTAAACTGTACCTCATTTTACATGCAAGTGGACTTCGCCCTCCAATCTCAGTACCTCGATACAGAGACATTCCGATTCGACAACAAATCATGCGGCTCTTACACTGCCACGTCTGAGCATGTCTCGTTGAGAACACCGCTGGATGCCTGCGGTACCACCAGGACGAGTAACGAGGGTGCGGTGACCTATTTGAATAAAGTAGTTGCAGAAACAAAGGATAAAACGACCATTTACATCGTGGAGTTTCCGTTCTCTTGCACGTATCGCACGCATCAAACGATTGGAGTACCCAGCTTTCAACCTAGGAAGAAAATCACCTACTTTGAAGGTAAAGTAACGGTTGTTGTTGTTGTTGACGTCTTTTAGAAAGTAAAATAGGGAGACACGAAATTAGTAGAACGCTTTGCATAATGAGGGATAATATGGTAACAATAAAGCGCACGAAAACTTGCAACCGGTACAAGTGTAGGAGCACTTGTAACCTTGTTCAAATGGCGGGAAAACATGCACGCGGCAACCGGTGTCAAGCGCGGGAAAATTTTTAAAAGGTAAAAAGAGCGGGACACTTGCAACTTGTAGACAGAGTGGGAAAACAGGCAGGCAAACAGGAAATGAGCCCAGTAACACTTGTGGCGCGGAAAACTCGCAACCGGTAGGAACTGGAAGCAGGACACAGGAAGCTCGCCCCTAAAACGAGGGAACATTAAAACAACTACTGCCAGGATTTGTGTGAAGATTAGTGTAACACCTTTCTTGACAAGTTTAGAGTAGTTCACTGAGCAACGTTCCGCTGAATGTGAACTTTCTTTGTCTTTGCAGAGGGTTATGGCAACTTCTCGTTCGAGATGGGTCTCTATCGAAATGCAGAGTACACGTCTCCTTACGAAGTATTTGAATACCCTGTGAGTGTGGATCCATTTGACCAGCTCTACTGTGAAGCCAAACTGGAAACCTCTGACTCCTCCCTCGTGCTTTTCGCGGACAAGTGCGTGGCCACGCCGTCAATGGATCCCGGCCATAGGATGCGGTATACATTTATTGATGACGGGTAATGTTTCTAAGTTAACTTAATATTTCTAAGTTAACTAAGTTGACGATAGAGTTGACTTCCGGTAGTTCGAAATATCGGAGGTTAAAATTCAAGAAAATAAACGGAAGAGAAAGAAAGCAAATTACTCCATTGAGTTAACATTTGCGTCGACTTACGGAGGTTTCGAGTCGTCGGGAATCGATTGATTTTTTGCGAATTGTACACTCGTGCCTTTGAAACAATGAGAGACAAAACAAATCCAGACCTTGTAGAAAGGCTGAAGTTAAGCGTAAGATAGTTTAACGGTGTATTGGGACTATTCTGTTTATTCCTGTTGCAATTTAGGATTAACAGAATAGTGGTATTAAGGTTTCCCAAAGAGCGCGTATTACGAAAACGGAATGGTTATTGCGGAGGTGACCTGAGAACCGGCTAACGCTCGGAATAGTCTGGACACGACTAAGACTGGTAGTCCTGCGGCCACGCACGGTTTTCGCGCCAAAATCTACCCAAAAGAATTTGTATTCTGTGTATTCCGAATAAACCTGAATTCTGTTTATTCCGTTCATTCTGCTATAAACAGAATGCTGTAAAATGCTTGTAACTCTGAATTCTTCCTCTCTCGTTTGTAGTTGCCCCGTTGACAACGGAACTCAGTATGACCATACAATGACTCAGACCCAACGCTTTCAGTTGTATCCATTTCGTTGGGTTCCGGAAAAGTTCACGTTGGTTTATTTGCATTGTAACGTCATCGTCTGTCACAAAAATGGCAACTCGCGCTGCAGCATGGGATGCCATTCTTCGACCAGGCGCTCGAGGAGTGCTGGGAAAGAAGAAATGAATCGCGTTATTACACTGGGTCCTATCAGGCTTCAGAAAACGAAGAGTTCTAGCTCTGGCAGTCTGAATGAAGGTAAATATGCTTTCTTTCCGTTTTCAACACAATTTATGCCATCTCTATCGAACACACTATAAGGCGTTCCTCGTTTTGGCCGCCCAGAACTAACCCTAAGAACTTAAACTTTATTCCCTCTGTTAAGAAACGATAATATGTACTTAACAATACTATGACAATATAGGTGAATGTAACTGCCAACCTGTGGCAGGTTGATCGAAGCATGGTTACCTCTAACCATTGCTCAAGTAGTATCAAGACTAATAGGTTGTAATGATATGAAACGCTGGTTAGCGCTAACCAAGCTTCGAGCAACTCAGCTCTGAAATAACCCAAATGAGATAAGAATGCCAGGCTGTCGGCCCATCGTAGTATGGGGTTCTTCGATTGTTTAAGAAGGGACTTGTTGGGGTCTGACCTCGCCTGCCGATCTGCTACACCTTATTGGGAGCGACGTTTTTGCGTTCGCCCTATTCTCGCGCGGCCCGAAAACTTAATACGCTTTTCGCTCGCTGGAAGCGCTCGCTAGTCTTGCTGCGATAGGCTTCAGTAAGTTCAACTGGATGAGAGAGCTGGAGGGTCGGTGATTTCGACTCGCCAAGAGCCCGTGAGTTTCAAGGCAAACCAAAGCGAGAGCCTTAAGACTCTGTTAAAAGGTGCATTCTTTTGGGAATATTCTGTAATTAGAATACACGGAATGTTCGATTTACCTGTTGTTTTGGAACTTATTCCGTTTTCGGAATGAACGGAATAGCATTCTCTTTATTCTGCTCCCGGTACCAGAATGAACAGAATAAACAATACGCGTTCTTTTGACGAGATTTTGGCGCGCAAATGGTGCGCGGCCGCCTGCAAAATGTCAGTCTTAGTCGTGTGGAGACTATTCCGAGCGTTCATTCTCATGTCACCTGCGCAAAAACCATTCCGTTTTCGGAATACGCGTCGTTTTGGAAACCCTTATTGCCATCATTCTGTTAATCCTAAACCGGAATAGGAACAAGCAAAATAGTCTCAAAAGAATGCACGCTAAGTCTTGAGTGTAAAAACCCAATTTTCCATTCAAATGAAACCTTACCAACGTTGTAAATGGAACTTGTAGCGCACGTTTTATGATACCCCTTTGTTTTTGATGTTATCTAAGAGTAGGTCACCTCTAAAGTCTAAATCGGTTAGTCAGTACTTAACGGCCTTTTTAGAAGTGACACTGTTATTTTTGCTACCCCCACAGAACCATTACTTCGTTCTACCGCAACGCATTCCCCTGGCCTGGCCTCGTGGATGATAGTTTTATTTGTTTTCGTGGGTCTTATTGCATTTGGTGTGGTATTGTATGGAGCAGTTCATATAGCCTTATTCCTCTCTTCTTCGTCGTCCCGTGAAGTCCCGGTGATACCCGCCCAAGGAAATTCGGAAGAAATGGAGTTATTTTGTACCGAGAATGCCTAACATGATGGACAGAGGAATCTCACTACAGTTTCAAAGCGCTCAAAGCGAATGGTTTGTTGAGGGTGGGGGGGTGCCGTTTCATATCCCCGGTAGGAAAGGGGGCACTCAATAACGCGGCTTAACATGGTGAAGCCCCTTGAGGAAGGTCAAATTTTTACCCATTCAAATCGTAAGAACTTCAAACGAGGTTGGGACCCTTCTTTATACTCCAACGATAAACGAAAATCATCTTATTTCTTTCAGTAATTTCTACCCAGTTTTTGCTAACCGTGCAAAGAAAATGACTGGATAGATCATTTGCATGACCGCTTCATTTTACTACCGAGACCAGAATGCTTGGTCAAAATGTTTCCTTATTCATATTTGTCTTCTCTCCGTGGAATAACGAGACCATTGGCAAAATTTGCCCGGCAATAGAAGCCACCCAGTGCATTCTGGTTTTTGTAGTAAATGGCCGATTGCTATCTCTTCCTACAGACCATTTTTGCGCAGCCCACCCACTCCTTCGCGTATCATAGGAGGCCAGAAGTCCATCACCCAGAAGGCTCGATCTGTCTCGTTTGGTCTTGGCCCATCAGTTTACGGTATTATCTAAATTTAGAATGGAAGTCCCGCCAAATAATGGCCAATCAGATTGGGCCTCAAAACCACAACGCGTCTCATTGGTCTGCAACCAAGAGCCGCACGAGGGATTGCTCGTGCTAAATGCAAGTCATGGTATAAATCTAGCAGCAACCGTTCTAAAGATAGATAATACCGTAAACTGATGGGCCGCATTCCATTCCAGATCGAGACTTCTGGGTTATGGACTTCTGACGAGGCTACGAACGAAGCCAACCATGCACATCCCCACCCCCCTCTCCTCCCATGATCCATTTATCTTCTCGGGATGTGCAGAAACTTGGTGTGGCAATTTTTGTGAACCACCAGAATATTCAGTGACCTTTCATCATAATCTCTGTTGCCATTAAGAGTATTCTTAGGTTGAAAATTCATTCGCTCTGGTTTTGAAATAGCAAACTAACAAATAACAGGGGGTTTAGAGAAAAAATAAAATAAATGAAAGTAGTTTCTATCCAAGGGAAAAAAGAATTAGGAATTCGTTTGCTTTCCGGTGCGAGGAAACAAAGATTATAAAAAATAGCTTTTATATCGATTTATGAGTGGGCTGAAGGTCGTTAACTGAAGCACTTTGCTCTTTTCGCTCGTTTCATTATTAGTATAGTTATTTATTATTGCTATCATGTCATTTCTCGGTTTCGTGTCATTTCTCCGTGTAGCGTCGTCTGACGGACCCCAATTCTGGCGTTTTCAAAGAAAGATTTGTCCATCTTACGTATGAGAAAGAAACATCGGTTTTACAAATACAGATTCTTGTTGATCTTGTAACCACATCTCGTTGTTTCCACTCCGCGGCAGTGATGCTGGCGCCGTACCAAGTCTCCTAGTTCCAGACACTTGGGCCAAGTTGTTCGAAGTTAACCCAGGATTAAAGTCCGATTAAAGCACATAGGTTGTCATGGTATTTATTCCGGCTAAGCACTAACCCTGCCTCGACTCGGTGCTGAATTTTAGCCTTTTTGTTCAACTGTTAATCGGACCGGCACCTAGCGACACACCCCGAAAAACATTCGACGCTAAACGGAAGAGAAAGAAAAACCGGCTGATGGCTTTCATACTTCGTTTGTACCATTACTTTTTTAGTTTTATTTTTCCTTACTTGAATCATGAGCTTCTCGTAACTCTCTCCTATTGTCATTCTTAAAGCATGAAATGCGGCTCATATTGCTTCTTGTGCAAGCTAAGTTATATTAAACAAATTGAAATAATTGAGAGTTCATTTCGTTTACCTCGACTGTATTTGCAGCTGTCGTAAGATCCATGTCTGCAGTGCAAGAGCGTCACTGCCGAAGAATCGTTGTGTGACGCTCGTCTCCGACAATAGTCGTCACATAACGAGTTACCACAAATAAGCCCTGTCATGTTGGCAAGAAAGGAACGGGAAAATATAAGTAAGCTTCGCTGTTATGCTCGCGTTCTCCTAAAACCCTGACCCCACTGAAGCCTAGCTTAATTTATCCAGTAGAACGTAGCTGTCCAGCAGTTTCCGAATATGTGGTCTTTTTTTGTTCATATCGCATTTGAAAGGTGGTCAATGCTTTTTGCTGTGCACGTAAATCTAAAAAGGGCTGTACTGGTGACGGCATTGTCTCCGAATGCCGTCTTAAGCGATGTGGGAACCACTACGAAGAGAGTGTGTACCAGAGCAGATGAAAACTTTTCGCCGATTTTATTGTTAACTACGAGAAAGAAAACCATAATACATCAAAGGTTACACTCATTCTTATGTATATATAAAAGGACGTGAAAACACGTATGGAGACGGACAACATCAACCCTTGCCGCGTGAAGTAAACCCAATATAGGTAGACAACCTTGAATCCAGTCTCTCTCTTTTCCTCCCGATGTCAAGGGAGGAAAGGAGAGAGAGTCTGGGAACGAGACTGACATGTCGAAATAAGAATTCTCAAATCTCTCGGTTGAATGCAGTTACTGGCATTCAAAATTCGTAGAGTGCAATCTGAATCCAAGTAACAAGAATCCGATGTCCTAACGGTGAAATGCAGAACCCTGTTACTGGAATCTGGATGACTGAGCCATTCGAAGTGGATAGCTGGGATCCAAGCCCCTCTTGGATTACCTCACAAGGGCCAACCTTAACTAGCAGCAGACAAAAGTTGCTAACTTCTCCTTGGTATGTCAAAACTTAAGCCTTTCATGAGAATATGATAGCTGATCTTCGCAGAGTAAAAGAATTACCAAATAGCAAAGTAAACTGCAGAGAATGAATGAATGCAGTACGAATTTTTTCTCATATTGAAAGAGTTAGTGTTTTATAGTATTACCTGATTATGTGTCACTTCAATTATATTCACTGTCTTTTAAAAAAACCTGAATTCTACACTGTTGCTTAATTTACAACAAAACTACACCTAAAAATTGACTCTTTTAAAATTGACCCTTGATAATAAGGGCATGATAAAACATTAAAAGCAAACTGAAGTGCTTTTTTTAAAAAGCTAACACTTAAACAAAAGATTCCTTGCACGTTCATTACTACATTATAACAAAATTTGTCCCAATCATTTAATTTGTATCTTATTTAAATTTGCAGGTGTCGTAAGATCCACATCTGCAGTGCAAGAGCGTCACTGAGGAAGAATCGTTGTGTGACGCTCGTCTCTGACAATAGTCGTCACATAACGAGTTATCATAAATAAGCCCTGTCACGTTGGGAGGCCTTGCGTGACAAGCGTTACTAAAACGACCGGTTCTTACGTTGGGTGACACCTACATATCAGTTTCGTGAAAACCCCGGCTTCATTGCCACAACGCTTGCTACCGTAAAAACAAAATAAACTAGCTTAAGGGTATGGCCTTGACCATCGCACAATAGAATAGTGTTTGCTACGTCTATGAGCAATTTTTACACTTGAAAGTATTCAACCTGTGTGACACAGATTTTTCCATTCCACCATCGTACTGTTTTTGACGTTATGAGGACTGCTTCAAGTCGAACTGGTAAAAAATTCCGTGGTCCATTAGCGATTCACGGTGAGTTCTTAAGGCTGGTTCACACTCGCGTGCGACGCAAATGCAAATGCAGAGGTAAAAAAATCACTTCCTATCAGTACAGTATCCTGTACTGTACGAAAGAAGTTGCGCCTATTTCAAAGACAAACTGAAAGAACGCGTGGACTGGTGTAGGTTAAGTATGTGGTCGTTTTATGATACAGAATAACCAGCAAACAGATCCAGGTAACATCTGGATGAGTCTTTTTCGTCTCTTAAGCAGTCGGTATCCGAAAGGCATCAAAAGAAGACATGATGCCAAAACCTCAGCCTCGTCTGCCATCTTGGAAAAAGACTTCGACTGCGCTTGCGTACCTTTCCTTTCCTGCGTTTGCCTAGACGTGCGAACGTCGTTTGCGTTTGCGCTAAACTTGCGTTTGCATTTGCGTCTGCGAGAGAGAGAGAGAGCCCTAAAATCCTGGTAAAAAAGTTTTGGTTCTAAGTACTGCGAAAACGTGGTATGCGAGCAAAGGCACTTGATTGCCTTGTGTATCAACAAGCGATGACTCACTCACGAACAGAAAGAGAGGAACTTCTTAGTCGCAACTCATTAACACACTCTGGTAAGATATTGGTAGGTAGTATAAATCAATACTCTAGGCGCCGGTCTCTACCATTGATCCACTTTGGTGTAATTACAAAAATCAACATCCTCCAAGTGTTATGCGAAGATGCTTCTCTCTTTAAGTGCAGATATCAGCGTATTGTTGCCCGTCATAGCAGATGAAGAATGCCTGCAATGAATGTTACCACGACACTGACGACCAGCTTGGACTGAGAACTGCGAGCTAAAAGACGAACATCAAAAGTCAGAAAAATAAATAGCAAATTGTGATTCTCAACTGACTGTCAAAATAATTACGCGATTGCTTTGGACATGTTCTGCTTTGGTCTGTGATTGGATGAAAAAACTTGCGCCAACTTTTCAACCAATCAGATACAAAACTAAAACGAATGACGAATTGTCACTCTCGTTTTTCCGCGCTCGGCGGCGGCTGCCTTGATTTACTTTGCGTTCTGATTGGCCAGTAAAACCGATTCGTGAATTACTTCGTTTTGTGGTTGCTTGAAAGGTGTATTCTTAACGCTCTTTTGAAAAAGAAAAACCAAAATGCGCGGTGTCATGCTGCCTAGCGTTTTCCCGCGCTATCTGATTGGCTCGTTAGCTTTTCTCTGTCCGTTGTGATTGGCCCGAGCAGGAGCAATAACTCTGTAGCTGGTTTTACCACTCTCCACTGAAAAACGCCTTACGGCAAATCGAGCTGTGAGAACTCAAGATTTCATACCTTGCACTTTGCTCGTTTGATAAAACCTCTCATCTGGACTGCTTTGTCCACCTTTGTTTGTGGCTATCACCTCAAACTTGTATTTCGTCTCTTTGTCTAGGTCTTTGATTTCATATTCAAGTTCCCTTGTTCTAAACTTTTTCCAAGGTCCTGGGACGCGTTCGCTCTCGTCTCGATACTGGACTATGTACTCGATATCGTCATCGCCCCCAGTGTCCTGCGGCCGGCGCCACTTGAGAGTGAAACTGGTTGCACTAAGTCCGATGCTTTGGGGTTCGTAGATAATTGGACGACCTGGAGCACCTGAAACAATCAGAAAATCTGTTTATGAATGTGAATCGATGCAAATTGGAAACAACTTTCCACTTAATCCTCGCCTATTTTAGACTCCTTATTCCAACAGATTGAACGTCGTGCACTCTCTTTGCAAACGAATATTCTCCATGGCTTCTACTTCCACAGCCTGCGAATACAGCCGCCCTTCGTCACTGATTGCTGGTTGCTCAGGGGCGTAGCCAGCCATTCTTTCTATTTAAGCCCAAGTTGTACAGCGTATTAAGTCGAGTATATGGAACAGGAACAGGCGGTCTTACTAAAAATTCTTGTTAAGCCCGTGCTCAATGGCTTAAAGGGTAACCACCCCCTGCTGCTACTTGCATAACGTGCGAAGGAGAAGTCTCGTTAATGCATTTGAGTCAACTATTTCCCACCCCGAAAAGCTCCACCCCAGACTCTCCTCGCTTGTACTCTTTGCCCAAGATATTGCCTTAGCACTCAGAGTGGTTACTAAGCTTAAAACAGCTGTGACAACAAGACATTTGTCCACGTGTTTCTAAATGTAAGTTGAGTGTCATTTTCTGTTAAATTAAGCTAGAATTACACAGGCCGGTACCGTTCTACCGGTGCTTTGGTCTCATCTTTTCAACTTTAAAATACTACAAGATCCAAAACGAGATGTGCGAATAAACCTGCGAAAACCGAATTCCAAAATGGTCGCCATATTGTATATAAAACTTCTTTGATTTTTGTTCAAGCTAGCCCTTGTTGCCCCGTCTGAGCTAAAAAGGAAAAATAATATTTTTCCTTGAACGAGGCAATTAAGGCTAATTTGAACTGTTTGAATAAAAACAAAACTATACTAAAATGACGGCCATTTTGGAATAAGGAGAAAAACTTCCCTTGCACCCCCCTCCCCCAAAACACACTTTTTTTCACATTTCAGTGGGATGTTTGCATATTTGCAAACCAATGCAAAACAAAGACAGAACACTGAACAGGTTTAAAATGAGGCAATACTTTAACTTCTATATACAGATTCACTCCAAGCTATCATTAAGGACAATGGTTGAAGCTAACAGAACATGTTTTCGTACAAAATTAGTGCTCTCTTGTACCTATTAAGCGATCCTAACCCCCCCCCCCAAATTTTCTTTTGCTCAAGTTAAATTTCAAGACCACAAAACATTTTTTCTTTTCCTCAAGATGGACTTTTAATGGGCCGCACAAGTTATGCTAAGTTAACAAAAGTGGCAGTAATTTGGTACACAACTGAGGGGTCTTTTCATTAAATGACGTTACAAATTACTGTGCATTCCAGTTTTAAAAGAATTTTTTGCATTGTAAAGCAATTTTTTACATCTTTTCAGAAACACACCCATGCCTCTTACTGTACTCTCTTGGTCATGGGTCAAATGACTGCTACTTTTGTAAAGTTTTATGCCATATTAAATGGGGAATTTTGAGAAGAAAAGGCAAAATATATGTTTGGAATTTAACTTTTGCAAAAGAAAATGTTTTGGGGTTTGAGTCACTCTAAAAAAAAAAACCCGTCATGTACTTACAATATTTTGTTGTCTTCATTCTTAGGGTTACTATAGGTCCCCAAGAGCCCTTGTTGGTAGCTCGGATAACAAAAGTGTATTCTCTGTCTCGATCCAGGTCTACAATGGTATATGAAGTGTCAGATTCATCAATGTTTCGAGTGACGCCGTTATAATCCAGGACATACTTGATGATTGGCATTCCTCCATCTTTTAAGGGTCTGGCCCAAGTAAGTGAAACACTGTCGCATGTAGCTGTAGCTCTGAAGTCGCGGACAAGATCCGGTTTTCCTAGTGATCCAAAAAAAAAAAGGGTGAGTCGTGAACAAGAGCGCTTATGACCTTGTGAAAAGCAAACAGTGGTCCCTAAGTGCACCAGAACTGCAATCACAAGACATGGAAAATTATTTGCACTTTTTTGTGATTCCACTTGTGACTCTACTGCTGATGAGTGAGATGGTTTAATCAGCATGGTTGCAGTTGCAAGCAGAAGTGGAAGAATAAACTAGTACCAGCTCATTGGCATGCATTGTTATTGGTTTATTTTTCCTCTAATGTTATTTGCGACTGTTATGGTTTTGATTTGATTGTAAGCAACTGAGAAGAATTGCTTATGACTCTTGTGCTTGATTGAAGAAGATTCGCAATAGATTCACAATATTTAATGTTCGTCACAAACTCTCTTTGGAAGGTCACACTGTTGATACGAAGCCACTGTAAAATTTAAGGGTGGAGGAAGTATAATAATAAAGATTAAGATCCTTGGAGGCGAAAAAAACGTCACTTTTTCAAGCTTAACGCCCCACGTTCACCTTGTTTGTTGTTTTGTCCCTGTTTATTAAGTTTATTAGCTCCTTATTTTACTGTTACAATAGTAAAGGCTACACTATCCCACAAATAGCAAATGCTAATTTAGACGGGTAGTGTTATTATGTAAAATTACAAAGAAGTCTTAAATAGTATATTGACTGGATCACAATGCCGCACAATTCTTATTACGACTCTGTGACTAGTGTAAACCAGCCTTAAAGGAAGTTTTTGATGTATGTCCAGTAATACCCGCCAGTGAGATGCATGCTACTCACATGTGTGATGTCATGGTGTCCCCTAACCTTACTCCTCAACTAAGTATCACTCATTTGTTTGCATTCCTTTTCATGACATAAAGCTGTAGTAATTTAGAAACTAAGGGAATAAGACTATCATTTCAGTGCTCCAAGCTCAATGTATTTCAAAGTCACCTTTTGGCAACCTAATTAGAAAGAGTGGTCGCCAGTCATGAAGTATTGGTCGCCAAATTAAATAAGAGACTTTGTGTAATATTACATCAGCGGTAATACTGCTGACCATACTAGTTTACCGCTCGTCTTTGAAAATAATGGCTGCCCAGCCTTGCTGGTGGATGCAACATTTCAAGGCAGATAACAAGGGTAAAAGTGGCAAATTACCTAGGAGGGGGAGCATAATTAATAATTTATACAAATGTTTATCTCACTTCAACTTTGTAGAGGTCATAAAAACATTACAGCTTAGCAAATGATGGCCAAACCCAGGTCACCAGACTGGCAACTTTTGCCGCAATCTTAGTCGCCAACTTTTTTTTTTCTACTAGCCATGACAACCAATGAAGTCACAGCTTGGAGCGCTGTATTTTGGAACTGCGTGTGTGACCAATTTGCCTGGGAGCTACTCCCATTCTGGAATACTTGAGAAACCTATTAGCTAGTAAATTTTTACTCACCAACTTCTTTGAGTTCAACAGTCTGGTTTTTAGTTCCATGTCTATTTTTGGCAGAACAGTGGTAGCTGCCAAATTTTTTTAGGGCATCTGTGATAACACTAACGTTGGCTGTAGTTGTAGCATTTGACACAAGCTTCTTCTTAAATGTCATAGTAACCCAGGGTAGAGGATATCCACCAAATGTACAGCTTACATAGGCGGGATCACTGTTTCCGATGTACGAGAACACTTCATTCGGAGATGCTTCTTTGTTGACAAATGGTTCAGCTAAAAGTAAGCAGAAATGAAAAGAACATTTCAAATAATATACTAGCACTGCTAAAACTCATCACCAATGCCCTAACCTGGGAACTGGCAGGTACAAAATGCAGGTCACAGGTCAAAGGTCACAGGTCATTGTTTTACCAATACAGAAAGTACCCTAAACATTCATTAAAGCTAACCTTAGGCCTAATTATGCCTAAACAAAAGTTTTTAGGTCTACTGTTAGCATTTGTAAATGGTATTGGTAAAACAATTACCTGTGACCTGTGACCTACATTTGTACCTGCTGCCTGGGAACAGGTACCTAAACTTAGGGTGCTTTCCATTTGACAGAACTGACTGGCCAGACCAGGCAGTTGGAAGGGCTAACTCAACAACGCGTTCAAAATAACACACTTCGAGCATGATATGTACTCCTCTAAAAGAATGTGAGGGTTTATCATGCAACTGTTCCTTCAAACTATTGCATTTTCTTTGCAAACTGACTGGTCTGGCCGCCCCCCAGTTCTGACAAAAGGAAAGCGCCCTTAGATAACTGGGAAACTAGATATCAGAAATGAGTGTAGAATGTGACTGATTTTTATACTTGATATCTCATTTTTAATTTAAGTTCTTGGTTGGCCATACATCATAGTGCACTTTTTATACCTTGACACAGACACTATTCACAAACGCATGACTACTAGCAAAACAAACTCTCTTACATGCGACATACACATTTCGAACCAAGGTAGCCACAACAACATTCCCATTGCCATCAACGGCGCTGTTTCTTGCCTCACAAGTGTACCTTCCACCATCCTCTAGTTGAATATTTTTAAATTCAATAACACTTTGGCCTTCTGACGTCTACAAAATAAAGACAGAAATACATCACTTAATCACTACCACATAACCTTTGATCAGCCTTTTGCACATTTACTGCAGGAAGTTTTTAGAGCCTTGCAGTTTTGTTACAGGGCACTTTGTTGGCAAACTGAACTCTGTTGTCTACACATTACAAAGAACTGTGGTCACAAGGAGAAATTAGTTGATAATTAATGTCACTAAATATCATTTGGGGAAAGTTCGAATCAAACAAACATGGCCAGTGGCTTTCCCTCATTAGCATACGTGATTGAAGGATGGCCTTGAGGGAGTTCAAAGGGGCTTGTTGCTTTTCGCATACCATTCATTCAGCTGATCTTTGCGGATCATTTCTTGCTGCCTTTCTCAAGCAAATCTTTGTGGATTCTTGCACCCTCCCTTCCCTCCCTCTTGGTTTACCGATCTTGAGGTAAGTATGTAGCTAAGTGGCTTCCACTGAATCCATTCAGTGCAACAGTGCCAGTTGCAGTCACCCTTGGTGGTGGTTCCTACTGCCAGAGTTGTCATGGAAACCTCCTCTCTACACATCGCATTTTGCACCCCACTAAGTTACCAGTTTTTTTTGTGATGAGTTTAATTGTTACGTGTACATACTTTTTGACGACGGTCCCTTTCTCCATTTCTTAACCACACTACTGTTGGCAAAGGCTTTCCTTTAGCTTTGCACTCTAGTTTGAATTTCAATGCTCCTCTATCTAATTCTTTATCACCGCCCTTTGACGTGATCGTAGGTGGCTCTAAGAGGGAATAAAAGTGTGCTACAGTCGTATCATTGTTCACAGTGAAGTGCACAACTTAAGCAGTTGTAAAGAAGTCTGTGGAAAAATGTCTTAATGTGGCTAAATGCAATTTAGGCAAAATTAAACTTGACGCATTCCTGGCCGTTGGTGTTACGTGCTAGGGTTGTGGGGGCTCCCCTCTTGCTATGCAGGGGCTCACATGCTCAATGTTGCAAATCATTGCAAATCTAGTGCAATCAATCATTTTGACTCATCAGTTTTGCTCCCACCCACCTCTCCCATTGCTAAGTATGGATTGGTTATTATTCCACTGACTGC
>BLFK01000292.1:1158554-1172562 GCA_014634185.1 Astreopora myriophthalma
CCCCCCCCAACAAAAAAAAAAAGAAGAAGAAGAAGAATTTTTCTTTCATGGGAGTCGGGAAATTGTGCGCACTAAAAAAGTTAGTGACGTCTGGTGTTTCCTTCAGTTTGTCGACAAGGGAAGTAGTAGTTATCTCCTTTTGGGTGCATCCGTCGGATTGCAGTTCCGGTGTTGTCGCTCACACGGAAGAAAATTCTGTTTCTTGGTTACAACAAACATCTTCAGACTATACTGAGATACCTGGCCAACATGAATGAGCGGGAGATAAGCTTTTCATTGAGCAAAGAACGTGAGTTTCTACCCAGTTTACACTGACGCTGTGGCCAGTAGGTCATAAACCCCTTAAAGGATTAGATTTACGCGTTAAGGCTTAGGTCACGTACTTGGGCCGCTTGATCTGTTGTTATCTCTGCTGAATAAGAAAACAATTAGCATGCATTCTCTCTCCTACGATCACGCAAAGACCCTTTCGCGCAAGATGCATCCAAAAGGTAACAACACTGATATCCAAACAGACGAGACAATCGGACGTCAATATTAAGTTTTATTTGTAAAAAATCATAATTTGTATGTATATACAATTGTAAAACAATCTCCTATAAACTAGTGGGTACTTAAATAACTTCCTTATTCTCACATAAGCAGTAATTTAAATTTAGCACTTCCTCGTTCCTACGTGTACGTGTTCTTTCAATCGCAGCCGGGAAGGTGGCTTAAATAATTTAAACCACCTTACTTCAGTTCACTGAAAACAGAGATGATGGGAATTCTTAAAAAAAAAAAAAACTGGACATTTGATGTGTTTACTTGTGGCTGTTCTGAATGTTCTGAGGTTCAAAAACGACAAGTTCTCCAACTCAGCGACGCATTAATTTCACTAGTTCACGAAAAACACATTTCAACAAAACAATATGGCCGACCTTTTCTTACCCTAGCTCCCATGCGCAAGCAAAACATTCCCAGCTAAGGGTACTGTGGGGGTTACAGCTTTCTGCGGAACAGTAGCTTTGGTCGATGGTGAGATGTAAACTTAGGTGAGACATAAGTTTCTCACTCAATTTTCTTTTAATTATTGCACTAAAGAATTGGGCAAAGCTAGTTAGCATGCTGTTTTTGTCTGAAAAGTGGGGGCAAAGAGCGCAAACTGGTATATTTCTCACAGTAATTACTGTAATGGAACGAAACGTATCTCCGGTGGTCTTTACGAACTCACGTTTGATTCAAGCTGTCCGAGTACAGGGAGAAATTCGCTTTGCAGTCACGTAATGA
This sequence comes from Astreopora myriophthalma, assembly GCA_014634185.1. NCBI lineage: Eukaryota > Metazoa > Cnidaria > Anthozoa > Scleractinia > Acroporidae > Astreopora > Astreopora myriophthalma. Next base: position 1,159,824 of record BLFK01000292.1, read on the forward strand.
GCAACCATGCTATTTAACCGAAGCAAAACTGCGTGGAAGAAAATGTTTACATAAAAAGTAATAATAAAAGTTCAATTCTCGGAGAATTACTTTAGGACACCAACGTGCCAGGCTGCCGTTTCTTTCTTGAAGGATTCCAATATGGCCGCCGCGCGATCACGAACAAATTGGTTAAAATGGGACACTCAAAGGCTCGAGTGAATGCAAAATGCCAAATGTGATCGCTGCTGGCTGATTGTCACTTTGAATTTTGTCTTTCAGTTTCTTCCGAAGCAACAGCTGGGGTCAGCTGTTGAATCTTTGAGGAGATGGTCTCTTTTGTGAAAGGTTATAAGTGGAATCTCCCGCCAGTACTGCACGTAAGGGCAATCACAGATGCCGGCACCACTCTACCGACATAACTGAAGATGTGTGTTGCTGGCTCCTTCTCGAGGCTGCACCTGTCGACACTGGTCGTCGCCACTCTCGCTTGGGTGAGTAAGCATTTTCACCAAGTCTTAGTGCGTCGGTGTAGTGATTTTCTTTGATTTGAAGCGTTGTCTTCGTTGCCGTCAAAGGATAATATGTGCTGGTAAGATCCATGCCCATGCGAATAGAAGGGAAAGCTCGTTGGCCGAAGAAAGGGCTTGTGAGGAACCTAACGAGAGAACAGGGGAACACATGACTTAAAAACCTCCTGTTCGCACTCACTGTACTTCTGCAAGTGAGCTTTTGAACAGCAAATTAGCTCATTGCGCATAAATGCTAAATCATTCGGCCAACAAGAGTAAAGTGTTTCGCAATCTTATCATAGGTTATGCGTTTTTCATCTAAAATTTAGCTACGACCGCAGGGGTGGAGCTCAAAGTTTCAATTCCCAAAATGAACGACAAAAGGGAATAACCTTTCATCATTTAACGGGACTTTTTAAAGAAGAAAACTTCAGAATCGAAAACTTCAGAATCTTTTTCAAGCACACGCGCGTGGCGTGACAATTGTAGCGCTGGCTGGCATGTTTTATCTGCTATTTTACCGCTAACAAAGATGAGGAACCGGTTATAGTCTACAAAGAGGTCAAAGATAAACAGTTTAGCTTACACGCCAATGTAGTGTTTACAGGTAAAGTTCTCCACTCTCCGTCACCGTAGACATTTTTGGAATTCATTCGAACTTGGTACTGCATTTCCGCTTCCAGCTCTTTAAAGCTCGTGGTTCCACCCGAGATGGACAAGTTCGCTGATTTGACTGTTTTCCCATCGCGCCACAGTTCAATGTTGTAGCCAAGCACTTCACTCCCACCGTCCTTTACGGCCGGATCCCACGTGACGTTTATCCTGTCACAATTCGGAGAGACGTTGATGTTGTTTGGAGGTTCGGGAGGGCCTAGGACGAGAGATATGCATAGCGACTGAGCAAATGGTATAGGGATCTCGTTTTCAAGATGGCGGCGGAAATAATGGCGGACGGTATTAAAAGATAGAGCTTTATGAATAACGTTTTACCGTTTCCACTCAACCAAAAAATTGTTAAGTGGACCAGCTCACTACCGTTAATCTAACTTGACGGGCAAAACACAATAAACACAGCGCACAAGTTTTTAACTCCCTAAAGCAAGATCTGCCAGGTTGCTCTCTTGCGAGCTTCGCCCTTCCCAGAAAACAGACACTAGAGACGACCGGAGACAAGTCGTTCCATGCAAGATGATTACAAAAGGAATACATTGACGGCTGACTTCTTGATTGCCTTCACCAATGCAGGGATACATCACTGGCTAGTCGTAGTCAAAGATTAAGGGAATCCGTTCGAAATAGTTTTTTATGTAACGTAATTCAAGTCGGCGCCAAATTCAGACTACAAATTCAACTTAAGATGGCCCGGAAACTGCACTGCAAACGAAAAAAAATCTTGATGTGTGCGCATAGTTGCACAGGACACTCAAGGCATCATCTTACCAAATTATGAAGCGTTCTCCTTCGTCGAACGCAATTAACGCTGGGATTAGCGAGGTTGCGTGCGACACCAAGCTTGGCTGAGACCCAAATAGTGTGATTTTACACGAAAAGTGGAACAGATTTGCTATTGGAAAGTAACTAGGCCTTGTTGGTATACCTGACTTGTAGACTTCTATGAAGTGAGAGGCAAATCCTCTGTCATTCATCCCTTCACAAGTGTAAAATCCAAACTCACTTTCACTTGTCACAAAAAACGTGTAGGACGCCGAGCCTGGTTGGTAAGAAATCCCACTGTTATTCAGTTCCGCGCCCATTCTCTTGAACCGCACGCGAGGGACTGGAAATCCCTCAAAAATGCAATTCAGAATGACTTCTCTGTTGCTGCCAAGAGATGAATATATCGTTTTTGGAGTGGATCTTTCGCGGTTTAAGACTGGACTGTCTGCAAAGAGAAGTGGAAAACCACGATTTTGGATGGGACTTCACTTCACAAAATCAGCTCAAAAGCGCTTTAGACTATTGTTGAGGGGGACTTGTTCAGAAGAAGTCACCGCTGCTCCCTAACGGTTGCCTGTAGACACCTTTAACTTCGTCCCCTACGTAGACCATGTGGGTTCTTTCACGTGCCCTGCAAGGGGGACAGACTGAGCAAGGTGTGGTAGATTGGAAACATCGCCAACGGTGCTACCTAAAGTCGCTATCAACTTAGCTGAGACAAATTTCTTGATGCACAACCTGATCGGAAGTCACCTTCGGGGTCAAGTCATCTGTGTATTTTTAGTGTATTGTATATGAAGTAATCTGGTCATTGACCTGCATGATTGGTCAGTAGAAACGTATTGTTACTTTTTAATACCCTGGTGAGGGGCCCTCGGCGAGGCTCGAACCTACGATCTCTGACACCGTAACCAATGCCACGCCAACTGAGCTGACAAGTCCCAAGCCTCCTCGGCCGCACACGCGCGCGGCCCCCGAGGGTCCTCGCTTCATACTTACATTCTACATACAGCATCACTCGAGTGTGCGTTTGATCTCCACGGCATTCGTATTGTCCTCGATCTGATTTGTCCAACCTGTTGATCTCCAGAAATTGCAAATTTCCCTCTGTCTTCACATGCCGTCTCTGCGATGGGTTGCCATTGATTTGCTGCCCTTTTGAGTCAAACCAACCTCTAAACGTTTCACCTGTTAGGGAGCAGTTGATACGGACGGTGCTTCCCTCTGGTGCAGAATAATGGCTGACGTTCACCATAGAAACAGCTCCGTCTACAAATAGGATCTGCTTGTGAGTTATCATGTGGGAATTGAAAAAGGCATGATTGTTGACTGGAAAAAATACAATGGTTTGGAAACTTCTAAGAAGACAACAATTTGTTTGTATGCCTTGCTAGTTTGGCTGGTTGTGGGCTTGTTTTCTTTGATTAGTGCTCTCTTACGCTCAGTTCTTACAGATCTTCAACTCTGCAAACGTTTGGGGTCCGGATTTCGTGTTGCCTCCTTCGCAGACGCCCTTTTGGCTCGTCACGCAAGTAACCTGGAATTACGTGACTTGCTCATTTACATGAAGTCAATTTGAGTAAAAAACCCCTTTTCCGGAATTAGCTTACATCACAAACTATCTTCACACATTTTCAGATTGCCAAGTTTCAACTTCGTCCCATCTCAATCTACGTGTTTATAATAACCTGGCAAATAATTGGTAAATGGTGACGTAACAAATCGTTTCTGAGCAATAAACTTCCTCTGTTTCCAAGATGCCAATTCTCCAATGTCAAAAAATACATATATCTCAAAATCATATTTGATACTGGGCGTCGGATGTTAGGGAAAATTTGTAGTTCTACAAATATTTGTACAAGTAAATCATTAGAATCGTAAGTTAAATATTGAGGAACTAGAATTCACTGCTTTTGTTTCGCTCAGTAAAGCAAGTACTCCATTTACGGACTTGTCTACAAGCTTGATTTAGACAAGCTTTTCCACATCTTCAACATACTGAACACTACCAGAAATTAACATCATCAAATTATTTTTAAAAATTAAGCATTTTCGAGCAAATCTCGAAACAGTGATATCATGTTATTGAAATAAGGATTTCGCCAGGCTGCGCGGTTTGTATTTTCCTTTATTTATTCCGGGGTCTGTCACAATATTCGTCAATATTTGTTCTCTTGGAATTCTTGCTGTTTTAAATGGTTTCTTTGGCCATCCGAGGGGTCCAACCGTAAAAATCATTATGCGTGCGGTATTAGCATCAAAAATGACCGAGTCGGGGATACTTGAATGTAACTGTGATTGCCAGATGTTAAACAGACAATCAAAGATGGTTCGGAACAGCCAGCACATTTACGAAATCAACTGAATCAAGTCTTACCGCTTTGAGCTGTCCAGCAGAGAGAAACTAAAACCAGTAAAGCTTTGAGCAGCAAACGCCTGCACATCTTTCTCTCGCGGTCCGCGAATCTCCTAGAAAATCAATTGCAGAGTCGGATAGTTATAGACGCACATCTTTCAGTTTTGCGACCGTCTGTGCTAAATATAAGATCAACAGGATTTGTTTCGTAACCCCAATGTGCCATCACAGATGTTACCACGGGGGAGGGGGACATAACATGAAATATCAATATTAGTCATAACAAGTCTGAATGACGTGAGTAATCTCGTGCTGTGGACGTTGTTATTTTTACGTGAAAAATATGCCAGGCCAAAGTCGGGCCGGATCAAGAAAAACATTGGAAAGAAACACACTGATATCGAACAAGTGGAACGCCCAAGAATTAACCTATGTTGATAAAAGGTTTGCGCAGAAGTTAAGTTTAATATGGATGCTATCAATTTTTGTTGCCGGCACGACACGTCTTGTCTAAAGTATCCGGTTATAATATAAGCGGCTTAATCGCCATTATCTATAACCTCAAGTTTGTTTAATGCTCTTGTTACTTTCTGCGGTAAAGTCCAGGAATTTTTCGGATTTCAGAGAATTTTATCGTTGACTGGCGCCTGCCTTTTTTCGTAATAAATGCCTTATTATAAAGTCGCAGGGCATCTCGATAGAACTGCGTCAAATCGACAATTAATCGAAAGGAAACCTCGCCCACAGAAATTTAATCTGCTTTGAGAAAATGAGACCTCGCTACTCACTTTTTATCACTCAGCAGACGACAAAGTTCTGTCATTTCGGGTTTTTACCAACATTAAGAATATTCAGCGTTTTCCTTTGCCAAACAACGAGAGCGGACCAGTAGGTTTCTCTCTTTTGCGCAAGCCAACTTTTAATCTCATGTGCAGCTTCCTTTGAAAAATGAAACTGAGCTACTAGGCATAATGCTTTACACGGAAGTGTTATAACACGCGTATTCCCCTTGGTGCTTCCTACAGAACTGCTGAGGAGAATATTTTATATGACAGGATGTTTTTTCGGTTCTTCGGCAGTGATCCTTTGCTTTATTCTCACGACTGAAATGTTTAATGTTTGACCTACTACGGAGAGACTGTAAAGAGACGGTTCATCTTGATCATCATTGGGTCTTATGTTACATGTTCAAGGGGCGTTCACATCGTTGGGAGCGCCGAATGAAAGATCTTTCTATTCACTAAATCCTCGTTTCTCCCGCTCGTTCGCAACATCTTTCGTTCTCGCGACTATTTTCGCAGCTTCTTCGGCCCCACATCGGCCCTGTAGGTTTCAATCGGACTTGACCAATGGTTAGCGCTGACCGTGCTTCGAGCAACTCGGCCGTGGACGCTATGAACAGGCTAGATGTTCAGGCCATTCTAAACCATAGTTCCCTGGTTTTTAAAAGCAACCATTGTGATACAAGGCAATGGGCAACACCTTGTCACGTCTTTTTGTGTATATGAAGGCCCGCAAATCCCAACATGCGACCGTTAAGTTTTTGATGTAAGGTCTATAAATTACACTGGATGTGAAACGAATGAAGCTCCTAAGAGGTTCTTTCCAGTTAAGCTATTCTTTGCTTTAAGGCCATGAACTTAGTCTGAACGGCGTCTGCCCTGTTTGATATGGAAAGTGACCATTAATATTACTTGGGTTCTTTGTGTGTGGTCGAATCACGTACTGAAGTGGTTATAGGCCAAATCTACCCTTGCGATCGACAGTGGGAAGTGACTCGCTTTGTTGTTTACAAGAGGAGAATTACGAAGCTGTGAGGGTTTCATGGCAGTCCCTTTAGGTGTTAAGTTTCAATCACCGAGCAAGGACTCCGCTGAGAAAACGCGTTGCAAAATGACACGAACCGCATACGCACGTTTGTGGCCACGCGAAAGTCACAAATAGTGAGTAGAGTCAGCTGCGCGGTACTCTTTGCTGTAACGCGCGTCAAGTTACAAACTAATGACGTTCTTCTGGTCCGCAACAGGATTTTGAGCCATATTATCAGCAGACGATAAATCATTAGAAATAGCTGCCAAATCCGGATTCAGAACATCGTCTCGAGGTGTGATCGTCAACACCTGTTTCTGCCCCAAATTCCCACCCAGAGAAAAAACACGAAATCACTGACAAAACAGACTTTTTTCTTCCCTCGCAAATCATTCACAGAACTGGTAACAATTATTCTTGAAGTTTCTCCTGTAGTACTCTTAATTTATTCGGCGGTTATTTATAAGGACGTTTCCGGCGAACATGTGAAGGCACCAACTTTGCAGACCCTCTGCTAAGGTTTTTAGCCCATTTTAGATGTCGTAGCATTTTCCAGACGCAAATAAACTGAATAATTTATAACCTCCTGTACAAACTCTGTGGGCTTGTTTTTATTTCCTCGGAATTTTCGAGCTCTTAGAAACGTTCAAAGATTCGAAAACAACTACCTCCATAAACACGCGGTATGCAGGTAGAGAAATGGTATGCATTCACTACAAGAACTCCCAAACAATCATTGACAAATTATGTCGGTAATTCTGCTCGTATATGGCTGGAAAACAGATGTTCCTCTGTGATTAAGTATCAGTTGTAAGCAAAGCGAGCAGCGCTAAGCAATGAAGCCGCTCGTAAGCGGAGGATCAAAGAGTGTTTTATTGTCCGTCTTGCAATCTATGCATGCATTATACCAATCTAATCTAGCTTAACTCATGTATAACGAGTTAATTAATTATCGGCGTCAAAATAAACTCTTTGCTCACCTTTGACAAAAGCTTTGAAGGTCACCTTTTAGGACCGTTGTAAATTCTTCTTAAAAACAGCATTTGCGATCAGCTGTAGGCTGTGTTTCAATCACCTTGATACCTGAAAACAAGAGAATTAAGGAGCACAAATCAATGTCATGACGAAAGATGTTAATAATGGGAATTCCCTATTCTCAATTTACCGTTCTCATCTCCTTTCTTTATGATCATTCATCACATCAGTTAAGCTTGAAAATCCGATGAAGGATTCAGTAACAATTCAGATTTACTTGTCTGTGGTTCATTCAGCATTGATTCGGCTCTTTCCGCTTTCCAATTGCCTCACGGCCCACGGTAATTGAGATTTAGTTGCTATCATTCAATAACTCAATCGCAATACAACGGGATCTGGTCGTTGCCAACCAGTGTCAACATTTCTTAGTTATCTCAAAGAACACACGCTACGCTAATCGGCTTCCATAGATATTTTACCTGAAGCGCCAGCCACGCCTTTACAACTTTAGAGTAAACCTCTTCGACGCTTACAGTACGCGATCTACTGGATAAAAGTTCATTATTCGTTGTACTTGAGATATGCTCAAACGTGACACCACAATTACTCCTCTGCGTGTTGTAAACACGGGGCTAATATCACGTTTATCAGCTGCGACTGCCTCGATAACAGGTGTTTTATTGTGCTAACCTTTGTGGTTGTAAGATGTACCGGTTGAACAGCGTCATAACAAAAGGACAAAACCGCGTATGCGTAAGATAAAAACTATCTTGGGGTTCCTTTGCATTTTTGCTTCAATAGCAATTAATGGCTACTCTCTTCCGATCCTACAGCCGAAAATAAATTCTTTTTTTTTTTTAATCAACCCACAGCACTTAATGTCTCCGAATCTGATTTAATCTGACCCCTTTAAGAATTGTTCACTCGTCATGTTATTATCAGACTGAGGAAAGGTTGCCGCTTCTCCCTCTGCTCCATCCACTCACCTCCGCTCTCCTCCCAGGCTCTTAGTTCCACCCTTCCAATTAGTACCAGCTTTCTTCGTTTGCATGAAGTAAAGCTCGCACTGCGCACAAAATCTAACACATGGCGCTCACCGCAAAGCGCCAGAGTGGTCCAACTGTAATTTCACGGTTGCTTTAGTTTTAACTTACTTAAAAAATCTCACGTCTCTTTCTCAACCAATCAGAGGCAAACCATAAAGCAACTGGGACTTAATCAGCGCGCATTTTCCCGCGCTTTCCGCAGGCTGCATGAATTTGGTTCCAGTTCTGATTGGTTGAGGTTTGATTTTCAGCGGCGGCTGTGATTGGCTGAGAAATTAACTATTGTTTTTGGCATTACCTCAGTGATCAAAACAGCTCAGAAGTGTTTTTATATGAACGTATTTTTGTAATGACTTTCCTAGGAAATATGTTAGGATGGAAGTTTTAATCAAGAATTACAGTAGTCTAGGGATTATGATTAGCTACTGTAGTAAGTAATCACTCGATTTTGGCAATTTTAGCTTCTGTGCTGTAGCACGCTTGTCTATTTTTAAAACATTAAAGTCAAGCGACCACCCTTCCCTGCGATAGGTCATTTGGTTTCCATTCCCAGCTGTTTCATAGCCGGCTGCAATTGCAATTCAAATCTGTCTAGAATTCCAAAAACCAAAAACAAAAAATTGTACCAGAGGCACTTTTTTTTGGACGTACTATTTTATCTCTATGGAGAACTATGGAGTTATTTTTAACTTAAGCGAACAAACACTGAGATGCAAAACTGACAAAATAATTAATATTTATCGATTTGTATACTCGTATAAATTACACAGAAAAGTATGTATGTGCCACTGAGTGATTTGTCCTTAAGTCAGGTTATTTCATTTGAAGGCATAGGCCCTGGTTTTAGTTAACACAATTAATCTTTCTGTATTCTGTAGGATGAAAAATATTGCATATTTTCTTGTTACCCTGTCATGGCGAGCTATCCAAAGATTCGTGACTCCTGGGTTCCTGACAAAACACAGTTCTAGCTCGTGACATGTCTTCACGTGTAAATACAGTCAAATTTTCATTTATTTCGTCTTGAAAATAAACATTGGCGTAAGCAATTTGCCTGGTACTACTTTGCGTTTTGATCGATTGTTTTCCGTACTGATGTCAAATTTTAGGCGATGTACGGATGTTCATCTACGAGGCGGTTTGTTGACCGTGTAACAATCCAGAATTACAAACAAAACGAACATAAATTGTTTGCAAATCTTATTCTCTTGGCTTAACTTTATCTCCCAAATGCAAACACCGTTAAGCGTTCATGGCAGCAAGTAAATTTTCTTCCATGCCTAGCTGCTCTTTTGAAGTTGCATTCACCTCTTGTCTAGTGCATCGAGCGATTCGTTATATTTTACTACAATTGCTCGTTGACCATTTATCATGCACTGAAAATCAGTATCAAAATAAACAACAAAATGTTATCGTTAAGCGTAATAAATTCTTGTACGCTGGTGTAAAAAGGAAAGGGGTTTTCGCCTAAAATACACTGATGACGAGCAAGCTTATATGTTATAAGAGGTCTAGGTAACTATAGGCCACCTATCTTGAAATTTGAAGGCGTAAAATTTATCCTGTGTGTTCTTATCGTTTCATAATTTGGTGTATACAGTAGAAATTGGGAGAACCCAGTCTCTTTTTTTTATCCAGTTCAATTAAATTTGATGAGTGTTCACCTTGGAATACAAAGAAGATAAATTGAAACAGCGTAATTATCCTATACCACAGTGTTCAACTCCCGCTGTCCGTCCGTAGATATTCTTCGCAGCCGAGTATTTCAGGTTGCCAGTTCATTTCTGAATCAGTCTGATTTCTTTCCTACTGGTGATTGCGTTTACTACAAAACTTAGCCGGATGTTTCGTTTGGCATTTCCCGCTTTCTACTTTCATCATATGCCAACAACTTTACTACCTCAAAGGCCTTCATCGGTGGTACAGCTGAAAAATAATTTTATTTACTTTTTCCTGCTGTACAATAATTCCGATTGTACAAAACACAAGTTTTACTGACTAGTAAAGCAGTGATTGTCATTTACTCACCCAGGAATAAATTAGTAGTTTTCTCTGGCTCACACTTCCGCGATATATCTTTCCAAAAACATCGAGTATTGGACTACTTAAATGAAATTACTCTTGCGCTAGTACGGCTCATTTGCATACAAATTTGTCAGAGTACTTGTTTGACGAGCAAATAGAATATATTTTAACTGTTATGCTCAAAAAGTAAACATGACCAGAATACACTTGTCTACGCAAAAAGAGTGACAAGACGCACGAAGTTTAGAAAGGAATTAAAATTCAGGCGTTATAATCTTTTCGCTCTTTTGTTTTATTTCATTTCCTTTCTTATTTTATTTTCTCTTCTAGCGAGGGCGAAGCTTAACCAAGATTGCAAGGCACCAAGGGACGGCTCCCGTGATTCTTTGAACCATGCTGTACTTTTAGGGATCATGCGCAGGCCCACGCGCGGCGTGAGAGAGGAAATCTCAGGTTGAATGACACACACACGCACACATGGACATAGAAAAGAAGCGATCTATAGCGATTATTGGTTTCTTATCTTTTTCCCAAGGACTCGTTTACAGTGAAGATAAGAAGACCGAGATATTTCGCTGTTTGGTTGTAGTTTAACAGATTGTTTTGCCTATTTTAACATCTGTAAAACTACATCGCAAACAAAACCATGGTCAGGTCACAACAAAATTATTCCCTTCTTTTTCTCGCCGTAAAACAAATGTTTCAGTATGGTTATATGTACAGGTTAAAAACAGTGCTTTAATAAAATTCGACGAGTAATTTAAAACAATTACATGAACTCCATGTCTTTGCAACACTTTAATGTCGTATTGTGAATGTGTCGATCGCTACTCTAACTGAGACGGTTGGAGTATGTTTCAATATGAGCTTCAGAATTGCATTGTATGGCAACTCAGAATTGAAACATTCACTTCCCATTTTCAAGAATTATTTATAAAATGAAGCATTAAGTTATCTTTGAAGTAAAATTTCTGGCTTTATTTTCCTTTAAAAATAGCGCAAATAAAAAAACTTGAGGCGGTGGGGATTCATTCCACATTCGATAAACTCGGGGAAAGTATTTTAAACTTCTGTGGAATATTCCGTGACATCTGATTGATACAAACATTCTGTGAGCCAGATTAAGGTGCGAAAAGCGAATATTTTCGTCGTGTTTTTAATTGAAAATCAAGCCAATCTACTCACCAATAAACCGTAAAAAATTACTTACCTAGCCGTCAACGATCCCCACGTCAATTAGGAGAATTTTGGGACTATAAATTTTCTTTTTGCTGTGTGCTTAAAGACGCGAACTTATGCCGAAGATGATTATCACTAAAAACAGCACAGCGTCAGTATAAATTAAATATTTATAACGTTGTTAATAGCTTTAAAAATTTCTTTTATAAACAGTAAACAAAAAAGAATCCTTCGTTGATAAGAGAAAGGAAAGAACTTTTTTTGCCTACGAATTTAATACCCTGTATTATATTATGCTGCCATTTCGACCGTAGGACGGTCTTTATTCTATCGGTTTTTCTACTCGTTTATCTAATGATTTACTAGGTTTTGAAAGTTGAGTGAAAAGCTGATAAGTTTTACGTCAACCGCAAATTTGTCTTTGTGTGGTTTAGATAATGAACAAGCAAAGATACTCAAGCTTATTTAATTTTCTGACTGGTCATGTTCCAACCTTTCAAGTTTTATAAATTAGTAGTTTCTTGTAATTATTTCAAAAGGAGAAAACAATCGATTTTAAAAATGTATTATCAAGTTATGCATCAGTCAATTGAAACCCCGGCCCCCCGACCCCCGGGACATAGCGGGGATTTAACGCTTCCATAGCCGGAATTTAACGGACTTTTAACGGCGCGTTGGCCCCGTTGGGCGGTGGATTTAGCAAAATGCCATTGAAACATGGACCGTGGGGCGGTGATTTAACAGCACGCGATCACCTAAAGCGGGGGCGACAGCGGGGACTTAACATGGAGGACAAAACAGCAAAGCCTTCAATCTGTTGAAACAATCTAATATGGTAAATCTGTCATCTCAGGACTGAAATGAGTGAAATTCACCTCTGTTTTCATATGTGTGTAGATAAAGATCATAGTAACCAAGACAGTAACCACCTATTCTCTGCAAACTATAGGTTGTTGCATGGAGGTAGTTTTGGTGTCAAGTCAGCTTTCGTTCAGAACATCACCAATTGATAGACATTTTGTTAGGGAAAGTTGCCTACCCACTTTGTTTTAATAGGTTTTAACAGATTTAATCGTAATGGAAATATTTTTGAAGGAGTGTATTCATATTTAGAGGGAAAGTTGCCCTACCCACTTTGTTAAAGTTGTAACAGAATCATAATGACAATATTTTTGATGGAGAAGGTACAGTCGAACCTCTCCTTACGGACACCTCTCTAATACGGACACCTCTCTATAACGGACATTCCCCTTTGTCCCGAAAAAATTCTCACCCGTTTTCTATAAAAAAAAAAACCTCTATAATACGGACCCTCTCTAATAAGGACAACGGACACTAAATCTCGGCCCCAGAGAGCGAAGTCATATAAACTTAACCTCTTTATTACGGACACTCTGGTGATCCGGTGTTGACATATAGTT
>BLFK01000292.1:1175023-1192733 GCA_014634185.1 Astreopora myriophthalma
CCCCCTCCCCCCCATCCCGCTGGGTTCCGGGGTCTAGGGACCGGGATTTCAATTGACTGGTGCAAGAGGTTTCTACGAAATTTCTTTCCACAATCTGAACACTCGTTGTGTTATCGTTGAAATGTTGTCAGTTTGCGTTATTTTCATTGAACTTTCTTACTTTATAAACCTGTCAACTTTCTTCGTCACTGGATCACTGACACTAACGAATGTTGCGAATGCGTCTTCAATTCACCCATCAAAGAGGCCTTCCAAAGGTGTCACTTCGTCGCTTGTTATAGAGCCAGCCCGTCACCTGTTTTGTTACGGACAGTGTCGCTGTCGTATTTCGTCACTGTTGCTTTTTTCTGTCAGTTCTGTCTGTTGAGGTCATGTCGCCTGTCGGCAAAACCCCTTGGAAGGCCTCATCAAAGCAAGATGGGGGGAAGAAATGCTTCCAACCTATTCAAACGTATTTACATAATCTTTAATTCTTTCAGTCTTTAATTGTCATAATTGCCTAATATTGTGATCTAATTTGGCAATGAAGGGGGCGGTCCTATCACTCAATAACGCTTTTAGTATAATCTGTGATTCCTTCTAGTTCAGCAACCTTGTCCCCAGGGTATTCTCGCCTTTCAACATGGCGGAGCCATGGGGACGAGGTTGCTAGATTAGGTAAATTATGTGTTGCCATACATACCCCATACTTCTTTCTAAATGTTATCCGCTATTAGTCTGTTTTACGGGCTCTAAATGCAAGTTGAATATGCGCAGAACATCTCTCTTCCCAGAATTCCGTGAAGCTTTCCCCTGCGATTCTTTTGAGGACGTGGCGAGAGAAGTAGGCTCCAAAATAAAGATACTTTTGGCCTCTTGAAGGCCTGATTTACGCTAAAAAGAGAGAGTAACCTTCAAAATGGTAAGTCCTGTTATCCTTCTATCTGATTTCTAAATTTGATTACTGAAGAATTGGTTAAGAGGAACGTCAGTCACTAAACGATCATCTCGTGTGGCCACTTCTTCCCCTACACGTAAGAAAGATCAACTAATTTTCTTCTAAAGTAGGGAGATAGATAGAGCTATTTTGACTATAACTTAACATTCCGTTGTTAAAATACCAGTATGGGTTGTAAAATGGATGAAGCAAAGTTTTAATTTTGAACACAAGTCTAGAACTGGTGATCTGGGGAGCAATCCGTGAATACGTTGGAAGATCAGGTAAGCTTGTAACTTGTGAGATCATTAATTTTTCCGAACTCACTTTTAAATTCGCAGGTTCTTCTTGCTGCAGCGATATGCACCAAAACAGGAAAAGGTTTGAAGATGTTTTCTTTTAATCAATCGTAGCTGTTAAATTTGAAAAAAAAAGTTAAGTTTTATTTCCGGATTCTTCAGCCTATGTTTGAAGGGTACCATTGATCATCATGTTTAGTTTTGATAAGCTCAATGGATATTGTTACGTCTAGGAGTATAATGCAGGCCAACCATATTTGTACAAGTATTTTTACTCATAATTCACTTCTCTCTTCTCAATACCGTTCCAAAGTGAAGTTGAAGTTGAATTTCTTAAGTAACTGTCACCATAATTGTTGATTTGTGTCGTACTTTGTGGTGTGGTATGTCTGTGCCAAGCAAACAATAGTTATTGGTGTCTTGTCGATCAAACTTATTGTTTGCTCATAGTTGTTGTTGTTTATGACGTGTAATATAATTATTAGATGATGACACATTTTTAAAATCAGCCATCATTATATTGTTAAGTGGATGTAATCCATGCAAGTTTTTTTTTTGCACATTTTAAGTGCACAAAACTGTTGTGAATATCAGTGAGTTGTGGCTTGTTAAGGCCAGTCTAAAATACTGGGCCCAGGTTAAATGCCATGACAACCTATAGGCTTTAATTGGAGTGAACCCAGTGTAGGCGCTAACCCTGCCTTGAACAACTTGGTCCTGGTAGAGATAGCAGAACAAACCCTTGCTGTCAATCTTATACTCGGATCTTGCAAGTTTAGAAGCATTTCTTTCCTAACAAGCCATTGTTATTCCACAGCCATCGTATCACGTCAGTTTGTAGAAATGACAAGATCACGTGTGGAGGGTCTTCTTGCGGCATTTCCTAAACTGATGAATACTGGAAAGCAACACACGTTTGTAGAGACGGAAAGTGTGCGGTATGTGTATCAGCCTCTTGAGAAACTTTACATGCTGCTCATCACAACCAAAGCCAGCAACATTTTGGAGGACTTGGAAACGCTGAGATTGTTTTCTCGAGTGGTAAGATTGGCATCAATGAGACATTTACAGGAAACATTTTTCAGTGTACACTAGAATATATTCAAGTGCTTATTGAAACAGTGTAAAGAGTCTTCTACCTGGCTGTAACATAGCCAGACCACAATGTTGGGAAGTACGTTTACATCTACATGTACAATCTCAGCAACTCAAAGTACTTTTTATATTTAGTGGATTCATGTGTACCTTTTTGGAGGCTCACAGGTTTGACTCCTGTCAAGGGCAACTTGGTTTATTTTTCCGAGTACTTCTAGGCTTACATCACCTTCTAAAAAAAACACAACACCTTGTGATCGATACAGTTAGGATAGCAACAGCAGTTTACACAATTAAAAATACTTAACCGCCGAAGCTCCTTTATTGTCTGACCATAAAAAATCTGCTACTTGAAATCACACAGCTGTTGTGTGTTGTGGTTCGATACAGCATTGTCACTATGAATCATTCTCGTTTTTAGATCCCTGAATATTGTAAGGTGATGGAAGAATCAGAGGTGGTGGAGAATGCCTTCTCTCTTATCTTTGCTTTTGATGAGATTGTCGCTCTTGGCTATCGTGAAAACGTCAATCTTGCCCAAATTAGAACATTTACTGAGATGGACAGTCATGAGGAGAAAGTGTTCCGTGCTGTTAGGCAGGCAAGTTCATGACAAGAGCATTTTAACATCAGTGGACAAATTATGTGGTTTCATTTGCCAGATTTGGTAGAAGAAAGATTGTGCCCACTGTGGTGGGCACAGGTTATGAAGACAAATTACTTAGATTTATGGATTTGTGACTGAAAGGATTAATAATTTTGTTCTGCCCAAGAAGAGATCTGGTCAGTTGCTTTCATGTTGCTGTTTAGAATTGAGGAAACGGTAAAAAGTCCGAGGGTTTTTTTGTAATTCCTCCCCATGCTCCCACTGCCAATCACAAACCAATTCTTGGTGATACATGTGGAGCCTTTGCTTCTTCATTTGCTATGCTGTACAGTAGGAAAATCTGCTGAGAGTCTACAAAACCTAATATTTCTAATAAATCCTTCAAAACACACTCCTGAAACTTACCCATTCATATTTAGTATTTCCTAATATTATCTGTGGCTAGTTTTACCCTGCAATCTGTTGTTTTGTGTTGAGGTGATCACATTTGTTTAAATTGTTCACCACAAAATTGTATAACACATTGAGCTAGTGATACATGGTTCAACATCATGCAACATCTGTGGTTCAACAAAATTAATGTTGAACGATATTGCAACAACTCATTGAACAGAATAGAGCTTGAAAGTGAAGAATGATCATCGCAGTTAATTTTCCAATTTAAGCAATTGGAAAGGAGAAGCCCGAAAAAATCAGGGCTTTGTTGAACCACGTTTCACCGGCTTTACCTATGTTTTTGTTGTTCTTATTATAGACTCAAGAACGTGAGGCTAAGGAAGAGATGAAGAAAAAGGCTAAAGAGCTGACAGCAGCCAAAACAGCAGCAGCGAAAGGCAAGGGTGGCAGAAGTGCACTTTCAGGGTTTGGCAATTTTGTCAGTGGAAGTCGAGGTAGTAGTGTTCCAGTGGTTAATGATGTTCCCGTAATGGATCCGACACCTCCAAAGCCCGCACAACCCACAAGGTTAGTTGAAGTTTATCAACGCACATATTCTCTACACCTTTCTATGTAGGTTTCCAATGGTACTGGCTTGGAGAATTTTTGAGAGATCAAGATACTTACAGTGCTCGAAATTAAAAAAAAAATCCAGGTTGTCCCAATTTCAAAAGCCGGGCAACCAAAGCCGTGAATTTGGTTGCCCTGATGAATCCTTGGTTGCCCGGTAGAAAACCTACCTTTATTTACACGCCGTGTAGAGCTTGAGATGTAATCACATGGCGGTCAAGCTTGAACTAATCCCATAGTTCTTAGTATGCGGCAATGGTTTTCCCGGAAGTCTGGGTTTAAGTTGTGGCATATTCAAAATGGCGTCTTTGATCTTGATCGCCTCCAGACAAGAAACTTTGTGTTTGTCTCTTACATTTTCGTACCTGGCAATGTTTTGTAAAATTTACAGATTTCCAAAACACAGGAAAACGCTTAGCTGAGGAAAATTATTATTAACTTCACACTAGCAGACATTGAGAAAACAAAACCTATTTTTGGCTGGGTTGTCCATTGTTTTTTCCCTGGACAAACAGCCTCTTAATTGTACTAAAAATTGGTTGCCCGGTAAACTTTTTGGTTGTCTCGGACGACCAGACGACCAATTTCGAGCACTGTACTTAAGTGATCTATCAGTGTAAAGTCCCAAGGTGGGGAGGGTAGGCTGACCCAGGAGAATTTGACATTTTCATGGAAGCTAGAGTCAAGTTCGCCACCCCTACTGAATGTCAAGTCACCACCCCTGATCACCTACTGAATGTTAAATTCCAGGTTCTCAAGGTGGTGACCATGTCAAATTCCCGAACTAGGGTGACATGTACATGTCAAAATCCTTACCCGGGGGAAAACTCTCTTGGTCAATTTCCCTGTGGCCACCCCCTCCCCCACCCCCCTTGCCAAGCTAGGGCTTAACATTGATTAGATACATGTAGCTGCTTTAATCTGATTGTCTGATTGTTACCTTAATTCATATAACCCATCTATGTGAGTAAGGACAATGTTTAGAGAACTTCTCTGTTGATCATACTCAGAAGTCCATGTTTTTCATTAGCTGTCTTTCCTTTTTTTGACCCATTTTTTTTAATTATTGCTAGAATGGCTGGCAGTGGAAAGGCAATGAAACTAGGTAGCAAAGCAAAGGATGTTGACAGTTTCGTCAACAAGTTGAGATTGGAGGGTGCAGGTGAGGGTGTATGTCGTGCACTGCAAGCTCTTGCATTAGAGAAGCACTTTTATTACATGAACCCTTTTCTCGCCGAGGAGTACTCCACTGACAAGTAAAATCGTCTGGCGTTAGCAACCCTCCAAGCTGTGACCACTTTAGGCATCATGGTGACTAAAATTTTCATACTGGTGACTTTATTCAGAAAATAGTCGCCAAGTTGGCAACCACAGAAAATGGATACTCGACGAAACAAAAATAATAATCAAATTATTGTCTGAATTATACTGAAATGATAAGGTCATTATAAATACATTATAAATGTGTTTGTGTTCTTCAGAGGTTGTTAGCTCCAAGACTAAATTAGGCTCAAGTGGAAAGACCACTGCAGCACCTTCTGTGCAAGTCGGAAGGTGAGCTTATTCCATTTTCTGTTAAAAACCTTAGTCTTATGGCAGCATTATCATATTAACCATTCCTCTCTTCATGTGTTGGTTGAAGCATTCAATCAATTTTCTTAACTGAGCTATTTGTAACACCCTACTACTGTATATTTTGGTTCCCCATTTGACCTACTTTTACCTTAGAGTAATGTTAACCTTGGAGATCTGAACTAAATTTTGTTTCTCCTAGGGGTTGGAAATCACAGGGTCCTATCCTGTGTAGAAATTATTTTAATTACAATTATTTTGTTTAATGGAGCTTAAAATTGACACTTGGATTCCATCTGGTGCACTATGTAAGGATTGTTCAAACTTCACTTGCATGAGATGACTCACCAGTCATGCAAAACACTATAGTGCATTCAACAGCAGAATAATACCATTAAAAATGTTGTACCTGTCCTTGCCCATCAGGCAAGTGAGCCAGGAAGGTTCAAATTAACGTGTCCCAGGGGACTGGATGGTGGTTTTGTCAAGCCCCGTGTTACCAAACCTGTGTTGTCAAACCTTGTGCTTGCTATTCTTCTTAATAATGATTACTAACGCCTGTGTCGCAAGTGGAGGTTGGGGGCCCAGAGGCCAGGGGGGTACAACCGCAATCACACCCCAAGGCAGAAGAACACCCACTGGGCTACGAACCAGCAACGCAGCCACGAACCCCTCTGTGCCAACCCCTGCAATAGCACCTGTCACATTGAGTCCAGAGACTCTCTGGAATGAAAATGAAATCCCAAGGGGGGACCCTAAACCAGGACAAGGGAGGGTGGGAGGGAAAAAACGAACTCTCCGCTGCTAGACTGAACACCCTCCAACTGAAGCTACAACTACAACGCACGCCCAATGTAGGCAGGTGTACTGGCACGCCCTTGCGCAAAAGTGACATACCGCTGGCCAGAACTAGCCCTCCCGTGCTCAGAAAATAACACTAGAAAGCTACAAACACTAAATGGCCATGCTACAATGCTACAGAACAAAATAACATGCCACCAAAGAACGCCAAAATGCCAGAGACTAAAGCCCCTAATCGTTAACTACGTTAAATAAGATTTAACTGTGTTTAACAACTGTGTTGCTAAATGGAGGTTGGGTGCTTGAGACATCCAGGGACTTCCCTTATTAGCAGCCAGCTCCTAGATGGAAACTGCTCCCATGGCTGGCAAATTCTGGCAAACCAGCCATGAGGCCCCATGCAGCACGAAAGACAGGCACCTGTCACACTGCTAGAACAAACAGTGGAAAGGAGAGGGAGGGGAAAACGTTAAATGCACCACAAAACACTAAACAAAATGCCTCACCAAATGCTCCATAAAAATGCTAACTCTTCCTGCCACTATGCAACACATACATCCTTCGACTCACAAGGACAAGCAATCATGGAGCATGCGCTAATATAACAAACTGCTGACCACACCTGGAACCTAGGCGCTCCTTGTTGTTAACTCCGTTAAATTCCCTTTAACTGCGTTTATTTTTACTCAGTGTTCATGTGAAAGTTGATGAAAAGATTACACTGACAGCTGGAAGAGATGGTGGACTGCAGAACATGGAAATCAGAGGCCTTGTTCTTCTAAGGATATCAGATGCAGAGTTTGGAAAACTTTGTGTTAAAGTGGAAAATAATGATGACAAGGGGTTCCAAATGCAGGTGACTAGAAAGCCAACTGTCATTTCCAGTCCCAAGTGTTTAAGGGGGGAGAACCTTATTCTTGTCCAGAGAGGCCGCGATTCTTTTGGTCAGCACCAAGAATAACAACCTCTGGCCGGTTCTGAAATATGCGCAGTCCCTGTGGGGGTCTATTTTAGTAACCATTTACAGCTACCAATTGTCTTAAATTTCTGAGATTGGGCAGACGTGCCAGAAGTCCGTGATTCACGGTCTTCCTGGTTTGGGACCAGTCAGAGGTCGTTATTCTTGGTAGTACTGAAAGAATTTCTGCTTCTGGGGACAAGAATGGGAGAACCTCAACTGTGCCATGGGAGACTTAAAATAGTCTCAGGTCACCCAAGTTCCCAATTATCACTGCTTCCTCTGGTTTGTATTTGGTGAGTCATGTAAGAGAAAAAGAAAAAGTAAAAAAACCTCTTTTTTGGCCGTTTTATGCACCAAAAACTATGGCAAAAGAATCTGTAGCATGGGTTTAGTGAAAAGTTGTTTACTGTAGCAAACAAGTTATGATGCCAAAAGGCCTTTTTTGATACACTTTTCAAAATATCCTCTGTATATTTGGTGCAAACAGAAATCATGTGCTACCGATTATGAAGAATGATGTGCCCACAGTTTTGAATCGAAGAAAAGGTCATCTGCAGCAACTTTCTTTCTGTAATGAAGGTTGACCCCCTTTCAAGCCTGGATAACTTACACATTATCCAGCTAATCATACATGAAGATGTACAAAGACCTTGGCAGATTGTTAACTTGGAGTTTTTTAAAAGTGGGAAACTGCCTTACCCTCTCAATTTCATCAGTTGATTCATTCATTATGGGAACATTTGAACCCACAAATGACCAGCTCCCAACATCAGTGGCTTCGTAGCTCAGTTGATGAGAGCGTCTCACCGGCATCGCAAGGTCACGGGTTCAAACCCGGTTGAAGTCCTGAATTTTTTCAGGTTTCGCTGTGCAATTGCAAAAATTGCGCCCATAACTTCGAAGATCATAGCTTCATTTGATTTCATATCCGCAGTTCAATATATTATGATTCATTTCATATATCATTTCATCCGTCCTCTTGATTAAGTTATTCTGGCTTTGAGAAAGTGGTGTGTGAATGCAATACTTAATTAACAAAATTTGTGGAATTTGCTTATATTTCCAGACACATCCTAACATCGACAAGAAATTGTTCAGTCAAGCTTCATTAATAGCACATAAGCAACCAGAGAAACCATTTCCTCTTAATTCGGATATTGGTGTGTTGAAGTGGAGATTGCAGAGTGCTGATGAAGCATTTATGCCGTTATCAAGTAAGATATTAGACCAATCTGTTTTGGGCATCCCTTAAGTAACGGGCATACCATTGTTCCGATGATGAGTTCTGTCATGAACTATGATAATTTATTGTGGTAGGAGTGTTCCAGCAAGGACTAAATGAAAGGTCATTCCATGTAGCCATTTTCTCCTCCACCCTTTTGTTTTGTTGTGTGCCCTGTGATTTTTCCTCTTTGCTTTGTTTCTCTTGTCAATACCATATGGTCTTACTCGCACTCTCGCAGCAGCACATGCAATGGCTTTCTAGCTTTCTGTGTACACAATTGCATGGATATAAAATGTTGTACAATGTTGTCTTCTTCTCTCTTTACGCAGTCAACTGCTGGCCCTCAGAAAATGATGGACAGTGCGATGTCAACATAGAGTATGAGCTTCTCCAGGAAAACCTCCAACTAAATGATGTTGTAATTTCAATTCCTGTTCCGTGAGTAGGCTTCTTATTAAGCTTGACTTTAATGTTAAGGAAAAATTTACATACTCTATGGTAGCTTGCTCAAAAATATGCAGCAGTGCAAAACATTTGCCTACCAGAACAATGACTACAGCAACAACAATGTTTTTTGTGAAGACCTCTTCCATGTTCCCTGTGCACAGCTGTGATAAATACCATTCTGAAGGCAGTGGAACTCTATCAGCCGAAATTCCTGAAACAGAGTAATAGGAAGCTTTAGCAAAGAGGACAGCAACAGTAATGAAAACGTCACAAAAGGACAGATTTTAACTAGGAAAAACAATCACTTTGCATGCTCTGAATGTGCATTTTACATTTTAGTAAATTTCTGAAGCTCCCTGGTATCCTACATGTAAATGCTAAAGCTGTGGGTCTAATTCTAAAATGTTTTGTCTGATCTTGACTCTAAACTGTTCTTTTGTGTTGATCATAGACATGGTGTTGGTGGACCAGTTGTAGGTGAGGTTGACGGTGAATACCATTACGATCACAAGCATTCCATTCTTGAGTGGCAGCTGCCAGTAGTTGATTCATCAAACAAAAGTGGTAGCATGGAATTTAGCATCGCCGGGCACCCAGGGGACTTCTTTCCTGTTTCAGTGTCTTTTTCGTCGCCAAAATCATACTGCGATCTCAAGGTAACTAAGACTCAATGAAAGCTTCCCATCTCAATCTTTTGTTGCTGTTTGCTCTTTTGTTCTTAGTGGATCTTTTGAGGTCATTCCCTTTGACTGATTTTTAACCTCTTTGTATTCTTTTTAATTAAAAATGAAGTCTTGACACACAGAAGGAAGAGAGGATAATTTACTATGTTATGAAATTGAAGTTTTAGCCTGCGAAAATTATGCTTCTTGTGAGCGATAAAGAAAAAGCGGACAGATATTCGTCAATTAAACTGAACCCTCAGAGTTAAGACAAATCAGCATATATACCATTGTTGCTTGATTTGTAAGAGCATGAGGCATGGTGACAGAGTCCTTGTATAAGCCACTGATGATCATGAAGTTGGCGGTTCATCTGGACTCGAACGCTCTTTTCTTGTGAACAGAAGTTCTTAAGAATAGTCCATGTATTGGCTGACTGATCCATAAAGCGAACGCACTGCGTTAGGGCAGATTTCTGTTCAAAATGAGAGCAATTACACAATTTCTTTTGTTTTGGGTTTGCTGCAGTCACATTGTTCTACTAGTGTTTGGAAAAAAGCTTGTGCTACTTTCTCAGTTAATTGAACCAAAATTACCGCAAAGTTGTAACTTAAAAAAATTACCGCAAAATTTAATAGCATTTGCCCCCCTTGTGGAATGGATCTTTAAGTTGACATTGCACAGTAATTTAAAAAGACTTTTGTAACATGATTTTTATTTCCTTATTCACAGGTTACGGACATCCTTTCAGCAGATGATAGGAAACCAATCAAGTTCTCGCAAGAAGTTAGCTTTTCTGTGGAGAAATACGAGATAGTGTAAATCTTATGTAAAAGACTTCTAAACTACCATAACTTAAAACCACCTGTTTGGTGTATTTAACATACCAAACAAAATTGTCTGCAATGAAACAATTTTGAAGGCTTAGCAATTTGGTGAGAGAAGATTATGTGACTGCAGAGGAAGAGAATTTATGTGCAACTTGGGGAAGGGAGGCAAAAATGTCAAAATTACATTTGCACTGTTATCGTGAAGCCATTCAATTCTAATCAAAAGAACAGAATTTCTGCACGAGTGACTCTGTATTGTTCTCTGTTAACTTCTTTCCTGATTTGGTGAAGAATAGAATCATGGCAAAGCACTCAACAAAGCCATTTAACATTAATTTTTCTGATGATTAAAAATGCCAAAAACGTTTTCAGTTTCATTTGTGAAAAAATAGCTTAAAACAGCACATTGTCAGTTCAAGTACTGCAAGTCTACTGTGTGCAGCAAGAGGTTTAACACAAGGATTTTCGTCTCCCAAAAAAGGGCCACAACTTGTTGCTTTGAAAAAAATTTCAAGAAACCTGCCGTAGTATCTTTGAGATATCTAACTTGTTGTGGTTGCTATAGTAACTAGCTATGGAAATAGAGGGACTGATTGAGCTATAGTGTGGGAGTTCTTGTAACATTGCAGAAGAAAGTCATTTAAGAGGCAAATTGTTTGAACTTTGTCTAATTTGGTGAAATTGTTGCCACTGACATTTGTAATATCTTGATGAACTTGATGTTCCTGAAATCTATGACTTGAGCATTGAAAAGTAAAGTGCAGGTGATTACAGAGTTTGACAAAACTGACCCTACCAGCCATTCTCCTGTCACTCACAGTCCTGTTTCACGTGTATATTCCCTTCTGTCATACAGTCATTCGAAAAGAAGGTGAAGCAACTCAAGTTCACACTTCTTTGAATGTAGTTAGATTGTGTTGCATCATGTTTTTAGTGGGAAAGAGATTTAAATATGAAGAAATAAAAACAACATTAACATTGTAAAAATTGCATTTGTGTCTTATTGAATAGTAAGAATTGATGAGTTTTGTTCTTATGATGAATATGTGAAATTTCATACATTTGAACTGTGGATGTGGGGTAATTTTGAAGTTGGAGTTATTATCATAGTTTAAGCCCACTTTATACTGCGATGATTATTCTAACCTCAAACTTATTTCCTATCTGCAGTTCAAATGTGTAAATTTTCATAATTATATTCTTTATCATGCATTCACCAATTATGGGACTTGGTGCAACCTTGCAATAGTTGACCGAGCAATGTGCAGTGCAATCACACGGTCATGGGTTAGAGTTTCATGCAAGACTCAGACTTCTCTGCAACAGGCCATTTCTAAGTTCACTACAGCCTCTTTTTCAAAGCGAGTCTAAGTGTGAAGTCTTTCTTATGAATTAGTTTTTATTCATATGCGAAGTAAAACTCATCACTATCACAAAACGTTTGCACTTAGACTTGGTTGGAAAGAGACTGAAGAGTAAACTTGGAATTGAATCATCAGCCAAAGCCTAAACAGCTTGTGTTTGAAGGTATTGCTGCCCAGGGTAACATAAATCTGAAAATATGTAACTTTTAAATTGTCACAAGCCCCCTTAAACTTTAGTCCTTCTAAAAGCAGCCGCGCGTAGCCTTGTAACTACGGTTTGATTTGTGTTCCCATACATGACCCAGCGAATACTATTTCAGACCCAGTACCCTAAGAGCAAACATGGCGGACGAAACACGCTGTGATCCCTGTCGCGAGTGATTTTTATGAAAATCGATTCAGCGATGGATCTCTTTAGGGTTGAACGCTACATGGGAGAAGATGAAGATAAGCTTGATCAACCGGATGAAAATTTAAGGTTTAAACAGCTGCAATGCAACATTGAGGATCGAAAAAGAAAACGCCATTTTAACCAAAATGAAGATACACACGTGACATCAGATTCTAAACGATTTGCAGAAGATGTAGAAAGAGAGGAAAGTGGGAAGACCAGCAAAGAAAAGACACCCATTAAAAAAAGGAATGGGAAAAAACAAAAACAGAAGTCAAAAGAAGCAACATTTACAGAATTCCAAGTTGATGAAGCTAAAGATGATGAACTTGATCTTGATACTGACTCTTTGAGGAAGTATGTGGATGTGAAGAAGGTTACAGAAAAGGAGGGAAATATAAAAATGGAGAAAAGATCTCAGGAGAACTTAAGGGAACGGTTTTCAGAAGAGGGCTCAACTGCTGTAGACAGTGAGCAAGGAAGTACGGAAGTTTCTGCTGATTTAGATAGTGAAATGAGTAGAATAAATGAGCCAAAACATTCCAAGAAGAAAATCAGACAAAAAGGGGATAAAAGAGAGATGGGGGTGAAAAGCTGTTCATCAACTGATGCTGTGATTAAAGAAGAATTATATGATGGAAACACAGAAAGTTCTCTAGATTCAGAGATTGACAAAGTTGCAAAAAAGAAGAAAAAGAATAGAGAAATTGTGGCAGACGATGGAGGTATGAACAAGAAGAATGAAGAAAGCCAGAATCAAGAAAGCCAGAATCAAGAAAGCCAGAATCAAGAAAGCCAGAATTCTTCTGAGAAAATTGCACAAGAAGAGAATAATGAAACAGGATTTACTGTTATGGGACGACAGAAAAAGGAGAAACAAGTTAAAAAAGTGCAGAGGGTTTTACCAGACTGGCTGGCAAATCCTGTAGTTATTAATTCAGATTTTGGTAGCTCACTGCTTCCGATTGACCAGATACCTTATTTGGACCAGCATATTATCAACAAGCTGCAACAGCATGACATAAATCACCTATTTCCTGTTCAGAATGTTGTTATCCCTGCAATATTCTCCCAGATAGACACTCGTAGTTGTTCTGGCAGAGGTGGTTTTCAACCAAGTGATATCTGTGTGTCTGCTCCTACTGGAAGTGGCAAAACTCTGGCATATGTTTTACCTGTGGTACAAACTCTGCTTAATAGGGTGGTGT
Organism: Astreopora myriophthalma; assembly: GCA_014634185.1. Lineage (NCBI taxonomy): Eukaryota > Metazoa > Cnidaria > Anthozoa > Scleractinia > Acroporidae > Astreopora > Astreopora myriophthalma. Next base: position 1,188,407 of record BLFK01000292.1, read on the forward strand.
GTCATTTACGAGCATTAATCATCCTGCCCACTAAAGACCTGGCTAATCAGGTTAAACAGGTTTTCGATATGTTTACTGAGGGAACAAACTTGAAGGTGGGACTGGCATCAGGACTAAAGTCTTTTGCTAAAGATCAGGGACAGCTGGTCGGCTTCAAGTAAGTTTGCTTTCTCAGGACCAATTTCAGACCTTTTTTTCCCCATAATTTGAATTTCCATAATTTTCAGTTTTAGACTTGGACACTGTTCTGGACAGAGATTTTTGGTGCAAAAGGGGCAACGTATTGGGACTGGCTAAATGGGTAGGAGTAAGGCACTTGGCCTATCTTAGCTTAGGCTTGTGTCTGAACAGGTTATTGACAGTTCCTGCTCTTGTGCTGAAGGACCTTCTTGGGATCCAGTAAACAAAATGGTTAGGGCCTAATGAATGATTGGGCATCATACATAAAGATACAGTGTCGCTAGATTCGCACTGGGGTCACCTGTGTTCCAATATCTCAGCACTGACATGAACTGGCTGAAGGCCCTGATGACATGAGACCAGTATGACTTCAGATCGGTCTACCTACAAATGCTTGTTTCTGTTTACATGGAGCCGGTCTGCAAAATTATGTCATGCCGGTTTGACTCACCGACATGAATGACTTGGACCGGTCTGAAGTTGGACTGCGGAACCATGTAAACACAAACTGATTTGAGACAGGACTCAGACCGGTCAAGATCATTGTTTTGAGCATACGCTAGAGTGTTGTTGCACCATTTCAAGATGGCGGGTAACAAGACAGAGTCCAAAGAAAATCAGACCCGTTGGATTTTTAAGGATGGGATGGTCGAGGCTCTGAGGGATGATATGGAGTAATTCTGTCTTTTTTCCTCACTTTCAGCTGTATTCCTATTAGCAGTGCTGCATTTGACATTAAAAGGCATAATAAAGCAGACCACAAAAGAAAAACAGAAACTTCCTGCATGTTTCATGTAAACATTCATGCCAATCTCAAGTCTCGTACTGGTGTCATGTAATCCCTTCATACTTTCAGACCAGGCTCGTGTAAACTTAATCGTACTGGTCTGAGTCGGACCGGTCAGATTTCAGACCGGTCTTATGTAATCAGGGCCTAAGACAATAACCACATCATTATAAGAGATGAACGGTTGTTGTGACTTTATGTTCCGTGAAATAGTAGACTTTAATAAAATAATGACAGTTGACAGACTTCCAACCGAAAAGGCCTTTTCTATTTAAAAACAGACTTTTCCCAAGCTGCACAAATTCACAACTTAGGCATGGATACGGATTAGTCGCATTTTTTAGCCAATCGCAACATATATTGTAATTGTTTGTTTGTTTGTTTCTCTTTGGACTGGGAAAGTCCAAGTCTTGTGCAATTAGAGAAGTTAGAGAGGATGGTTATGGACAGGTGACTCTCACAAAAACATGAAAACAATACTTTTCCCATTAAAGACTAGCATTTAAACCATCTTGCAAAAAATGTAATAATTATCACATTTGTTGACAGTGAAAATGATAACAATAATAGTCTACTCTTGGAAGTCATTCAAGTAAATCCTAAAAAGGACTCAATTGCTATACAATATCATTTGTAAGAAAGTGGTTTGAACCCAGGAGTAACATACCTCGATTGAAAATGATCATCTGGGTGACTGGAGTCCTGAGAAGGACTGTTGTTGTTGACTGATGTTTCGACAACTTGTGCAGAAGCCATCTTCAGAGTAAATATCATTTGTGTTGTCTGAACTGTGGAACCATCCCTGCCTAAGTTATGCCATTGTGGCTTTACAAAAGTCTATTTCTAAGTGGACATTCAAGTACATTTTTGATTTGAAGTCTGTTGGTTATTTTTTGCATTGGTGGCAAGGCTGGTTGTTGTTAGGGCTTCTACCAGAGGTTGCTGACTGTTTCTGTGTTCAGTGAATTTTCTCTTTCTTACATGACATTAGGGGAGGAGAACATAATCTTTTGTAGTCAACTAAAGTGGTTATTTTTGTCGTACTATTTCAGTTCATGTGGCAGCAGCAGTCGTGTTGACATCCTTGTCTGCACTCCAGGGAGGCTAGTTGATCATATCATATCCACTCCATGCTTCACTCTCCATCACGTACGCTTTCTTGTGATTGATGAAGCTGATCGTCTCTTGGGTCAGTCTTACCTTGGATGGCTAAGAAAAGTTCTCAAAGCAGCTTATAACACGCAGCCTACTACAACGGACCTGAGCAAGAGGTGTGTGCTTGTAATAACAACAACAACAACAACAACAATAATAATAATGATAATAATGAACTTTGTTTAGAGAGAGTGACACTTGACAGTTTTAACAGCTGATAAACTAGTGGCCCTCCAAGTGTCTCCATGTCCTTGTGGATCTCCAGATCAAATAGGAATTTGGAAATGTTGGTTTTTGAGGAGAGAGGAAAACGGAGTACCTGGAGAAAAACCTCTGGGAATCACGCTTTGTAAATAGCCAGTCGGGTTTCTTAACGCTGCTCTATTTATTTGAATTGTTACTTTCTGTACACAGCTCCACAAGCTTAAAGCTTTAAATATCAACATGAATAAATAAGGCTTCTTTACTTTACTTTACTTTACTTGTGACCATATATACTTGTGACAGTCATTGGTAGCAATTTGATTGGGAAGGGGAATACAATACAGGGGAAAAAATACAATACAGGGAAAAAAAATCACTTATGACAGTTGTGCATACATCCCTTCAATTAGGGATTGCTTTTGTGCTTGATTTTGAAGATACTGACAAATCTCTGTCTTTTTCTGATCATTCCCTTTTCATTTTCAGGCCAATGTGTTGTAACCTTCAGACAGTTAGAAACCCTCCTGGACAACAGACTGCTTCAAGTTTTTCTGCAATCCAGCTTCCTTTGCAAAAGCTCTTGTTTTCAGCGACAATGACACACAGCCCTGAGAAGCTTGCTTTGTTGCAGCTCTATCAACCAATCCTGTTTACTGTAATGGGAACTGTCAATCAAACAGATGAGGTTTGTTGGCCTCCTGGAGGTATGAGCTAGATAATGTACTTCCTTTTTTGTTAAAATTTGACCTCAGCTGGTTTGCAAAGGAAAGTTGAGCTCTATAAGGGAATTCAAAAGGGTATATTTGCAGCATTAGCCCTTGACAACAATTACAAAGCCTTGCAACAATACAAAGTAATAATCAGTATTTATACATACAAAAAGCAAGCAGGGTTGTAAAAAAAGTGCTGGTGACCAGCAATATCGCCGGCTACTTTTTTTTTTGGCATTAACTCCCAATAGTGGCTTTCTAGATTTTACTCTGTCTGATGCTACACAATTTTATTCATCACTGAGGGTCGTCTCGGGAACTAAAGGGTTAAGCATTTCCCCCCCTCCCTTCCATCACTTTCCACTGATTACCAGTGTGACGGTGCCTGTCTTCTGTGCTGTGTGGGGGCTCATGGCTGGGTTGCCAAGATTTTCCAGCCATGGAAGCAGTCTCTATCTAGAAGCTGGCTGCCAATACTGGAAGCTCCTGGATTTCTCAGGCACCCAACCCTCACTCAGCAATGCAATAATTGTCAATTACTCTGAAATAGTCAACTTGTTTCTTATGATCAGCTCCATTTCCCTGGCTGACAGAGATTTGAACAATTTTAAGAATACGCATTTGTTGGACTTTCAGGTGCAGGGAACTCTGTTGTCCGGTACAGCATTCCAGAGGGTTTGTCCGAATACATGACAATTTGTAGCAATGGCGAGAAACCACTGATGGTGCTGTACTTTTTAAGACAGCTCAAGTTTCAGGGAGTCTTGTGTTTTGCATCTTCATTGGAAGCTACTCACAGGTAGATACACTAAATATCAATCATTAACTTGACTATTTAACATCAATAATTATCATTATATACACTACATTTTGTTATCACATTATTCATGGTAGTGATTATGTGTTAGATTTTCAATCTGAATGTTGATGCTTCGATGCCTAGCTCTGCTCTCATGTTGTTTCCTTGGGCATTGTCCTTCTTCATTGAAGTGGAGACATGGTTTCCAGTGACATACTGCTAGAGTACCCCAGGGATGGATTAGCATCTCTCCCCAAGGGATGCAACACAGCTGAGTTGTTAGGCTGGTGCCTGACTTGATATCGGAAGATCCTGGGTTCAAGTCCCTCTCTGACCACTTGCTGGAGTTGTTCTCGGTAGTCCCTGGGTTCCACTCCTCCACTGCACTTGTAAATATACAACTGGTCAGCCTCTTGCTCTTGATTCTTAACTTAGCTTTTCATTTGTATTATTTCTATCATTTGTTTCATTTCTCATTGGCCCTGAAAAACA
>BLFK01000292.1:1192743-1226349 GCA_014634185.1 Astreopora myriophthalma
AATTTCAGACTTTTTTTTCCCCATAATTTGAATTTCCATAATTTTCAATTTTGGACTTGGACACATATTTTTGGGGGCAAAAGGGCAACGTATTGGGACTGGCTAAATGGGTAGGAGTAAGGCACTCGGCCTATCTTAGCTTAGGCTTGTGTCTGAACAGGTTATTGACAGTTCCTGCTCTTGTGCTGAAGGACCTTCTTGGGATCCAGTAAACAAAATGGTTAGAGCCTAATGAATGAATGGGCATCATACATTAAGATACAGTGTCGCTAGATTCGCACTGGGGTCACCTGTGTTCCAATATCTCTGCACTGACATGAACTGGCTAAAGGCCCTGATGACATGAGACCAGTATGACTTCAGATCAGTCTACTTACAAATGCTTGTTTCTGTTTACATGGAGCCGGTCTGCAAAATTATGTCATGCCGGTTTGACTCACCGACATGAATGACTTGGACCGGTGTTTGTTTTTGTTTGTTTTGGACTGGGAAAGTCCAAGTCTTGTGCAATTAGAGAAGTTAGAGAGGATGGTTATGGACAGGTGACTCTCACAAAAACATGAAAACAATACTTTTCCCATTAAAGACTAGCATTTAAACCATCTTGCAAAAAATGTAGTAATTATCACATTTGTTGACAGTGAAAACGATAACAATAATAGTCTACTCTTGGAAGTCATTCAACTAAATCCCAAAAAGGACTCAATTGCTATACAATATCATTTGTAAGAAAGTGGTTTGAACCCAGGAGTAACATACCTCGATTGAAAATGATCATCTGGGTGACTGGAGTCCTGAGAAGGACTGTTATTGTTGACTGACGTTTCGACAACCTGTGCAGAAGCCATCTTCAGAGTCAATATCATTTGTGTTGTCTGAACTGTGGAACCATCCCTGCCTAAGTTATGCCATTGTGGCTTTACAAAAGTCTATTTCTAAGTGGACATTCAAGTACATTTTTTATTTGAAGTCTGTTGGTTATTTTTTGCATTGGTGGCAAGGCTGGTTGTTGTTAGGGCTTCTACCAGAGGTTGCTGGCCGTTTCTGTGTTCAGTGAATTTTCTCTTTCTTACATGACATTAGGGGAGGAGAACATAATCTTTTGTAGTCAACTAAAGTGGTTATTTTTGTCGTACTATTTCAGTTCATGTGGCAGCAGCAGTCGTGTTGACATCCTTGTCTGCACTCCAGGGAGGCTGGTTGATCATATCATATCCACTCCATGCTTCACTCTCCATCACGTATGCTTTCTTGTGATTGATGAAGCTGATCGTCTCTTGGGTCAGTCTTACCTTGGATGGCTAAGAAAAGTTCTCAAAGCAGCTTATAACACACAGCCTACTACAATGGACCTCAGCAAGAGGTGTGTGCTTGTAATAATAACAACAACAACAACAGCAATAATAATAATGCTAATAATGAACTTTGTTCAGAGAGGGTGACACTTGACAGTTTTAACAGCTGATAAACTAGTGGCCCTCTAAGTGTCTCCATGTCCTTGTGGATCTCCAGATCAAATTGGAATTTGGAAATGTTGGTTTTTGAGGAGAGAGGAAAACGGAGTACTTGGTGAAAAACCTCTGGGAATCACACTTTGTAAATAGCCAACTGGTTTCTCCTTCCAGTCGGGTTTCTTAACGCTGCTTTATTTATTTGAATTGTTACTTTCTGTACACAGCTCTGCAAGCTTGAAGCTTTAAATATCAACATAAAGGCTTCTTTACTTTACTTTACTTGTGACCATATATACTTGTGACAGTCATTGGTAGAAATTTGATTTGGGGGGGGGGGGGAATACAATACGGGGGGAAAAAATCACTTATGACAGTTGTGCATACATCCCTTCAATTAGGGATTGCTTTTGTGCTTGATTTTGAAAATACTGACAAATCTTTCTGTCTTTTTCTGATCATTCCCTTTTCATTTTCAGGCCAATGTGTTGTAACCTTCAGACAGTTAGAAACCCTCCTGGACAACAGACTGCTTCAAGTTTTTCTACAATCCAGCTTCCTTTGCAAAAGCTCTTGTTTTCAGCGACAATGACACACAGCCCCGAGAAGCTTGCTTTGTTGCAGCTCTATCAACCAATCCTGTTTACTGTAACAGGAACTGTCAATCAAGCAGATGGGGTTTGTTGGTCTCCTGGAGGTATGAGCTAGATTATGTACTTCCTTTTTTGTTAAAACTTGACCTCAACTGGTTTGCAAAGGAAAATTGAGCTCTATAAGGGAGTTCAAAAGGGTATATTTGCAGCATTAGCCCTTGACAACAATTACAAAGCCTTGCAACAATACAAAGTAATAATCAGTATTTATACATACGAAAAGCAAGCAGGGTTGTAAAAAAAGTGCTGGTGACCAGCAATATCGCCGGCTACTGTCATAGTTTTGCAAGCTACAATTTGTTGGTAGAAAGAAAGAAATGTAGAGAACATATTGGTCAGGATTCTACTTCTACTTAAAATCACTTTTGACAATCTTGTGGAAGTAGAAAGGAGCCAGAAACAGTGACACAAAATGACATTTCTCTAAGAAGTGTTACAGTCAAGCATTACGTGTAAGGGTGCTTGATTTGCATGCAGATACTCTATGTTAAAATTTCAATCGAACCGCAAACCTGATTTCTCTTTGCTGTTCTCAACTGCAGTCGGTTGCCTCCTTGCATAATGCTGTTACGTTTATTTGAATTGCTTCTTTCATTGCATGTTCCCACAAGCTTCACCTTGAAATGCCACTGAGTCTAAATATAGGTTCTTTACTTTACTGAACTACATGCAGCTAAATGCAATTTAATGGAGTTAACAACAAGGAGTGCAAGTGGTTTAGCAGCTTGATCGTAGTGGCGCATTAATCATGATTCCTTGCGCTAACCATTTGAAGAGTAGATTTGTTGTGTTGTAGTAGGAAGAGAGAACTTTTTTTTTAGCATCAACTCCCAATGGTGGCTTTCTAGATTTTACTCTGTCTGATGCTACACAATTTTATTCATCACTGGGGGTCGTCTCGGGAACTAAAGAGTTAAGCATTTCCCCCCCTCCCTTCCATCACTTTCCACTGATTACCAATGTGACGGGTGCCTGGCTTCTGTGTTGCGTGGGGGCTCATGGCTGGGTTGCCAAGATTTTCCAGCCATGGAAGCAGTCTCTATCTAGAAGCTGGCTGCCAATACTGGAAGCTCCTGGATTTCTCAGGCACCCAACCCTCACTCAGCAATGCAATAATTGTCAATTACTCTGAAATAGTCAACTTGTTTCTTATGATCAGCTCCATTTCCCTGGCTGACAGAGATTTGAACAATTTTAAGAATACACATTTGTTGGACTTTCAGGTGCAGGGAACTCTGTTGTCCGGTACAGCATTCCAGAGGGTTTGTCCGAATACATGACAATTTGTAGCAATGGGGAGAAACCACTGATGGTGCTGTACTTTTTAAGACAGCTCAAGTTTCAGGGAGTCTTGTGTTTTGCATCTTCATTGGAAGCTACTCACAGGTAGATACACTAAATATCAATCATTAACTTGACTATTTAACATCAATAATTATCATTATATACACTACATTTTGTTATCACTTTATTCATGGTAGTGATTATGTGTTAGATTTTCAATCTGAATGTTGATGCTTCGATGCCTAGCTCTGCTCTCATGTTGTTTCCTTGGGCATTGTCCTTCTTCATTGAAGTGGAGACATGGTTTCCAGTGACATACTGCTAGAGTACCCCAGGGATGGATTAGCATCTCTCCCCAAGGGATGCAACACAGCTGAGTTGTTAGGCTGGTGCCTGACTTGATATCGGAAGATCCTGGGTTCAAGTCCCTCTCTGACCACTTGCTGGAGTTGTTCTCGGTAGTCCCTGGGTTCCACTCCTCCACTGCACTTGTAAATATACAACTGGTCAGCCTCTTGCTCTTGATTCTTAACTTAGCTTTTCATTTGTATTATTTCTATCATTTGTTTCATTTCTCATTGGCCCTGAAAAACAAATGAGAGTGGTCAATTGAGTATTTGTTGGCACAGTTTTCAATTGAGCGTCAAAAGCCTTGTTTTTGTTTGCTCTATGAATGGAGCAAAAAACTTGTGCAAACTTTTTGACCAGTCAGATGCAATTCTAAAACCAATTGCAGCTTAGTCAATTTCATTTACCCATGCTTTGTGCCAGCTGCATTTTCTTGCTTTGTGTTCAAGTTATGGATTATTTTGATTTGTGGTCGGCTGAAAGGTGCATTTCCTTCAGAACATCTTTGCCTCTGCAATTACTTCAGTTTTGGTTTTGCAACACTAAATTGATTAATTATTTAAGGAGGGAGTATTAATTGTTGATGAATTATTAATTATTCAAGGAGGGAGTACTGTAGCCATTTTTTCAGCTGCTTCATGGTACAGAAATTGAAGTAAGCCAGCTCAGGATGTTTTGGCCACTTGCCTGTTACATACCTTTATGCTTCAGTAGTAATTATGGTGACAAGGAATGGTTGTCAACCTCTGAAACATCTTTTTCTGTCGTTTTCTTCAGGTTGTACCTTCTTGTGAAGCTATATGGAGGTGTGGAAGCAGCAGAGTATTCATCAAGCCTGACAGCTCAACAGCGCAAAAGGATCATCAGAGACTTCAAACAGAACAAATTGCAGCTTCTCGTCTGCTCAGATGCTATGGCACGAGGGATGGATATACAGAATGTGTCATATGTCATTAGCTATGACGTACCTAATTTTGTCAGAACCTATATTCACCGTGTTGGCCGAACAGCAAGAGCAGGGAACCAAGGTAAGTACCCTGATGTGATGTGACACAGATCAATGTGTCTCCATTGTCTCTTAGTAGCCACAGGGTAACTGAGGGGGATACAGCCAGGCCCCAGCTCCAGTGTGCCAGTCCTCGGCATCCTGCTTACTGGCCCTACCTATTTCTCGCTAGCCCCGCCTGTTTTGCATCACAACCTCTCTGCGTTGTCTAGTTCCCTCCCGTTTTTGACCCCTCATACCTCCCACTGCTGACCTTATTATCAAGAGTTGGAAGTTGTTTCCACGCCTTTTTGTTCAAGGCAATGTACCATTCTTACTCTGCTTTTGTAAGCACAAACTTAAATAACATTCTGAAAAGCGGGAAGGTCAGGTTTGATTCCCGGCCGTACCATCTTAGGGTTGTTAACTTACTGAAAGGGGAGGGGGGGTGCTGTCTTTGCAATGGTTAAATCAGCAAATGCTTAGAGGTTAGACCTTCATGTTGCTCAGGGCCGAGTTGTTCGAATCAGGATTAGTGCTAACCCCGGGTTAAGTCCTATTAAAACCTATAGGTTTTCATGGTATTTATCCTAGGTTAGCACTAACCGTGCTTGGAACAACTAGGCCCAGATATCCACATGCACTTAGAAATAGCGGCGGTACCGTCTTCTGCTTCGTCCTTGTCATGGTTAACTGTGAACATTAACGAACCTACACACTGCTCGAAAAATAGTCGCTGACGTAGCACTTTGTGGTTGGGTAAATTCTCAAAGGGAAAATAAAGTGCTGATGACACGTTAGTTCTTGTAATTGTGTTCTTTTTGTGTCGTCAGGAACCGCAATCACACTTCTACACAGCGATGAAGTTTACCATTTCAAAGATGTGATCCGGAAGACGGGCCGCCAGAAAATCCCCAAGTACAACATAAAGGAAGGCAAATTAAAGTCAATGGTCCAGAAATATCAGGAGGCGCTTGCACAGCTGCAAGATGCTGTCAAACTTGAGAATCAAAAGAAAACGACGCAAATAGGAAAGCAACAAGTTGTGACATTTCTTCAGGAACAGTTCATGAAAAATCTGCTTCAAAAAAACCCTGAGGAGAACAGTTAATCGTACCATTCATTTTAAATTATTCACGCATGAGAAAGTAATACAAATATTAGAGTGGTTTTGAATTGAGTGTTGTAAAACCAAATTAATTACTTGCGCCAATCAAAACAAGCGCTGACAATCAAATTAGCCAATCATAATGCAAAGCAAATACACGCCGCAGGCGCTAAGCGCGGGAAAACACGAGAAAACGCGGGAAAACGCATGAGAGCAAGTTACAACTGGTTTTGCTTTGGGCTCTGATTGGCTGTAAATGTGGCGCGACCTTTTTTAGCCAATCACTAAGCGGAGTAGTGGTTAGGCTATTTTACCAGCAACTTTGTAAGTTTGCATTGTTTCTTTAGCTGAAAATAAAATTGCCCACAGTAGGTAAAGTTCAAAGCAATTCATAATTTGCAATTCCTCTGCCACATCAAGGCCAAGTATGCCGCACCCAAACCCAGAGAAATTAAAAAGGGAATTACCATCCGTAGGATAACATTTATTTGCTGTTTAGGCGGGAGTCCTCTGAATAAGCGTAATGGTAAGATATCTGCGCTTGCGCATACCAAATGCTAAACGAGGGACAACAGAACCACGTGGCGGTATCTCTGCACACTTTGCCAGATCATTGTACCATGACGATTAACCCCGAAACGACTCGACCCGCGGATCGCTCATATTTGTACCAGCCCCAAGACTGTCCTTCGCCCTTCCCTGCTTTCTGATACCCGTCTGCCCCGGACAACGCACTGAGGGAGACAAATGTCGGCCCCACACCGTATGTGAGATTCATTTCCTTCTTCCAGCTCAGTTTTGCTCTACTCGGTCTCGTGTTCTAGGTGATGTCTATTTAACTTTGTAATCATTGTCTTCCATGTGGGACGGGTCTGAGGCACGTTTTTTTTCGCGCACATGCGCATATGCTGAAAAGAAAATTGATAGGACTACAGAAGAACAACTAAGAGAAAATTATCTTAGAACAACCCACTCTGGAGTTTAACCTTCAGTTGTTCAGAAAGTTGTTCAGTTCAGAAAGAAAACGTGCAGACCCTTTACGAATAGCCACTGCGTTCTGTAAATATCACATGTCGCAAGTGTATAATAATACTAATGCTAATAATAATAAGAAGAATTGGTTTATCTTCCAGCATGACTGCTAAGAAAGACTCTACACCTGGTTTTGATGAAACAATAAGTGAACGAAGTTAATCCACTTGACAACCGGCGCCCTCGTCGTGGCGCCCAGCGGCATTCACACTTCTGGAATGTACTTCATAACTGGTGCACCCAAATTCCACATGTGTTGAGAACAAGCGTAACAAATGAATGCACGGAGTGCAAGTTCCCTGGAACATCGATCAGCGCAGCACAGCTAACGAGGTAACTAAATACAAGTGTTTACAAATAATGAACGATCCTAAAGGGATGAATTTGCAACTTGAACACTCATCTAAATTGTAACAGAGGGTTTAATATAAAGACGGACACAGGACGCATTATGCGTCTGGACGAACTATCCAAGTTAGTGCGTCTTCCAGGCGCATTTAAGTGGATAGTTCGTTTGGAACTATAGTGCGTCTTGTGCCCGTATTTTTATTAGACGAACTTAATAGACGCAAAAAAAATGTTTGCCTAAGTTCACCTGAGAAGAATTGTGCGTCTCTAGTACAAAAACGGCGAAAGCTGTAGTGTCAATCCTTCTAATAAGAAAGTCTCCTGAAAGTGTTGAAGCCAGTTTGAGACATCTTAACATCTTTTCAAGATGAAGGAGGGAAAGGTTATCACAATATTGTATGGCTAGAAACGTCTTCGTTTTTGTGTAGCAACAGTAGCTCTATGCTGTCGGGTCTGTTAAGTAAGTAAGTAAGTAAGTTAAGTTCGGGAAACGAGATTAAAGGTGCTTTCCATTTGACAGAACTGACCAGCCAGATCGGGTATTTGGGTGGGCTAACTTTACAACGCCTTCAAAAGAAGGCGCCCGATCCATTGGACGTAAGGGATCGCGGGTTCAAGTCTTCATCGTTATGATGATTTTTTTTCTTTTTTTCTTTCGTAGTTCTTTGTCTTTTTTCTTCTTGTTATTCCTGAATGTTCACAGTTTGAGTGTCTTGACTTTAAAAATATCGAACGCGGCTTTCCTAAGATAGCATTAGATATATTAAAGCAGCAGCCACACATTCATGCTTTGCGGGCCTATTTTTAAGATACGGAGGGAAATTTGGCACCCGAAATCGACCCAAAAAGTATCGGGGGTTTGGAGAACCGTTCGCTGGGAGGGAGGGGGGGGGGGCGTTTCAAAACTCCCGGAAGTTTTTGAGACTCGAAAAGCCATGTTAAAATTACCAACCACTTATTCTAAAAGGCTGGTCCCGTAAACCTGTTTCAAGTTAGGAAAGCAAAAAGCAATGGCAAGGTTTCATGCTTAGAGAGGTTTTCGCTTTTAAGATATAGAGGAAATTGTGGCACCCGAAAATGGCCTCGAAAAGTTTCGGGTCGTTTGAGAAACACACACCAGGACATTTTTATACATTTTTACATGTGGACTTTGAAATCCGGAATTCGTCGGAATGATTGGAAAGGTTATCCTGGATTGGACTCCAGAATGTAGAACATGGAATCCGGAAAACAAGACACCCCCGTGTTACCTCACATATACAAGAATACACTCTTTTATTTACTCATTTTGAGTCATTTTCTCATTTTCCAATAATTCGAACTCCGGAATGTACTCGACCTTTTCCTATTTCTGATTCGGTAGTTCCTTGAAGGTTCTATTCATCCAAAACCAACTACACGTGTTATTCTTTCGTTCTGCGTGTGTTCAAACTGTTACCGTGTACTATATTTACTACAGTCTTGCCTCTAAATTATTCCAATTTCACAGTAAGCCTTATTCGCCATCCCACTTTCCGTAAAATCATGAAAAAAGAATGGGTATATTATAACTCATGTCTGCACATTTCGGGAGACAGTGATTGTAGTTATATTTTACTTCTAGCGGAAAGCTTGCAGAGATTGCAATGTGAAAAAAAAATCCTTAATTTCATTTCTTCCTATGGTCGTTTTTTCTTTCAGATGATATTCGGCCGGGGACAGGTTTGGTAGATTGGTTTTCCATTCCTCGTCTTTTTCGGTTTTTGGAAAGCAGCCTCCCTTATGCTGCCTTCTTCCTGGGTCTATACTGGGTCTATTTACCACACCATGGGCACCAAAGTTGGCAAAGCTGTTCTTGTATCATTGGCGTGCTCATCTGTGACCGGAGAACTTTGCATCTGGTACGAAGCGCTTTGCACTGGTTTTGAAGTTCCTTCTCTTATGGATGTAAGTTTTGCACTTTTTGCAGTTACTGCACTCAAGTACCGCATTTACTCGATTTAGCGCCGCACCCAATAAGCGCCCCATATAAAATGAGCGCTGCCCCCGAATAAAAGCCGCATCCAGGAATGCGGCGCTTATTCCGGCATGATAAGTAAAGCACAAGTACAGTACAACTTTGCTTACAAGAGCCTTTAAAATTTATTTTCTTGGATAAAAAGGTTTTTCATTTTGAAGTGCCTATACTTCTCTTCTGTTCCATTTGTCTAACTCTCCAGGATTTTTTAGCAAGCCAATGCAAAATGCAAGCCCATTTTTCCCACCAAAACGACACGGTGAATGACATTTTCAACATTATTCTGTTTTACTGTTAACATTTCTTTGTAATCATTTTTTAAATTGTCAAATAAGCGCCGCCCTCCAATAAGCGCCGCCCCCGAATAAGCGCCGCATTTGAATCGCGAAAATTTTAATAAGCGCCGCGGCGCTTAATCAAGTAAATACGATGTCTTTTCACTGGCAGGCAAATAGGCCCGCAAAGCGTGCATATGCTGTGCAGTTTGAAATAACGGCTTGATTTTTGTAGCGATTTGTCTTGATGTGTTTTCAAAGCAAATTGGCTTGTGTCGAAAGGGAGTCGATTTGTCATGATCATGAAAAGTCGTACTGTACTGAGAACAGTAGCCACATGCACACTTTGAAAATATTTGCCAAAGAAGTATTTCAGCATCGACTGAAATAATAGAGGTGTGGATTTGATGATGGTAAGATAGTACAGTGGAATCACGGCTTTCGGACTTATTTTTGTTCGCATAACCAATGGCTTCTGAACGCTCGAATCGTGCAGAGTGAACGATAGTCAACGGGCAGGATAAACACCCCGGCTACTCGGATCAGCGATAAGCGTATAGTATTAAGACAGGTTGTACGATGGTAAGGCAGTTAACTTGTTTGCCTGTGTGGGTGTCAGTTTTAAGTCGATAATGCAGTTGGCTTCTGAAGGTGTAAACCAGCTGTAAGGTTGCTTGCCTATGTAGCGGAAAGGCTGTAGGCCTTTGAATGAGCTACAAAAGAGCACCAGAAAACAGCTCGTTCGAGAGACCACTTGCCTTCTCACAATGTTTTGTTACATTGAGTACTTCAGCACACGATGACATAAATGCGTATTCATCTTGTACCATTTCAATTTTACTTGATTTCAGATCAAAGGGTTTGAAGAACGGTACTCACCACTGCTTTTCATTGCAAACCATCGTTTTAAAAGATCTCCCTTCATACCAACGAACTGCCTCCAACATTGGAGGTAAGCTTATCAATTTTTACTGTACAGCTATTGCAATTGACGCCTTTACTCCCCCGAACAACCCCCGCCTTTGAATGGCTCTATTGCCTCGAAGAGATGGATGAATCGTCTGGGACCAACTTGGGCAAAGAGCCGCAGTTCGTCTGATAATTCGTCTGTGTATAATTCGTCTGGACAGATGATCCTTCTATAGAAAATGGTTTGAACCCAGGGGTGACATACCTTGATGTAGTTTGACCGCCCGGGTGAACGTAGTCCTGAGGACTGTTGCCGGTGGTGCCTGAAGTTTCGACAACCTGAGCGAAACAAACAGATTATAGACACAGCTGACTAATTCTACTGACAACATACCTACCTACATTTCTAGATGAATCGAAACACACCAATCACTGTTCGCAGTCTTCACAGCCAATAACGACATGGCTCAACTGATAGATAACCAATAACATCACGTCTCTGCTGACCAATCAACTCTACGACCAGAGTACTCATACGATCCACTGACAACACTCTCGTCACTTGACTCTGAAAGTGACTTCAGATCAGGCTGTGGAAACGTCGGTCACCACCAACAACAGTCCTTCTTAGGACTAAGCTCACCCGGACGATAAAATACATGAAGTTATGTCACTCGTGGGTTCAAACTATTTTCTATTGTACGTTCACTTGGACATCAGAGCGGACGACTTGCTAACTAACACATCAGTTACACAAGGGACGTCAGACGTATACGTCAACAACTCTGCTTCAACCACCGCTGCAAGGACGGTGTTCCAGTGGGACTTTAGACTTAAGTCTGTGGTGAACATACGAGAGGCCATCCAGATCGTCAAAGCCACCTTGAAACGACTGAAGCGAGTGCGGATTAACGACTATCACAGAAGACTACACTACAACAACGACAAACTACAACTACGACTTGAAAAACTGAAATAACTTGTACCCACCAACTTACTTGACAGCGTTAAGACTATTGCCAACAAACGAGCAAACAAGACAGCTAAACAGTATCACGTGAAAGCGCAACTTATAATGACACGACTTTAACACACTCAACACAATAAACGTCACCAGACAGACACTAACTGGGTCAGGGTCATTTCTTCCCGTCCCTTAGACAAGACTGGAACACAAGTACAATCTTAAGGTCTGAAACACTCAATGACACCGAGACGTATACCGACCGAGGCCATTGTATCTAGCGTTGAGGCGGTTCTGTCTCGTCAAAGAGAACTATCAGAATCGACCAAGGATAATATCAAGAGTAGAAAGCTTCTGCTATACAATCAGCCTCCCTTACTGACTGTTATCTCACTAAAGACGAACGACAGGCATTAGAACGACCGAAGAACAACGAAGACATAGTCCTACTCCCTGCACACGAAGAACGAGTTACTGTTGTTATCAGTGGACAAGAAAGACTTCTATGACAAAATGGACTCACTTGTTAGTGACAAGCAGACGTGCGAACCACTCAAACAAGACCCGACACCAGCACTTCAACGAAGACTCAACAACAAACTACATGAACTGAAGAAGATTGACTGGACACCATCGACATTCAGCTCTATTGCAGAGTGAGATGCTGCGTACCACAGCCACTGAAACTCCACGCACCATGCAAACATACATACGCGACCGATAGTCTGAGTCTACCATACTCAAACCACTGACAAACGAATCCCGGTACAAACTACAGTCCACGAAGAACTTCACTGCGCCATTAAGACAGTACAAATAGCCGACGACCACAGACTAGTGTCTTTTGATGTGAAATCACTGTTCACCAGTATTCCACTTCAGCTGGATCTGGACTGCACTAGGACTGCCATCGAGAACTCTACTTACGGACTACCATTACCTACAGATGACTTACTGACTTACTGAACCTTTGCTGTACTTCCACCTACTTCCAGTACAACGCCCAACACTACAAACAGTCGCACGTAACGGCTATGGGCTCGCCAATTTTCGTTGTTGTGGCTGAAATAGTCATGCAAAACTGCATCGAGGAGCAAGCCCTTCCAACTTATAAACAGACTCTGCCACTCTGGCTACACTTCGTCGACCATACCATCACAGTAGTACCGAGAGACCACCTCAACAGACAGAACGCTGGCATTCAGGTTACCAAGGAGAACGAGAAACACGATAAGCTACCTTTTCTACACTGCTTGGTTACTTGCAGCAACAGAAGATTACGGACTACCGACTGACGTGACTACAGAAAACCTACTCACACTGACAGACTACTTGACTAGTCATCTTACCACCCTACTTCTCACAATGCAACTACTGTACGGACCCTGACTAGAAGAGCGCAACTAGAAATCAAGTACTTAGACAACGCCAGTCTTCAGCAAGAACAACTACAACAGAGACTTAATCAGACGCAACACTTCCAGTGACACCGAACCTAACGACAGTACTAACCAACATCAGTGTCTTGGAAGAAGCTAACTCAACCAGCATCGAAGCCTGCATCATCAAGAAGCGACTGAGATTGAGCGGCCACGTTGTCAGGACGAGTGACGATCGCCTTCCGAAGCGAATCTTTTACTCCCTACTCAAAGAAGGTTAACGGACAAGAAGACGCTAGAAGAAAGGCTTCAAGGATGTCCTGAAAGCCAACGTGAACAAGTGCAACATCGACTTCAAAAACTGGGAAGACATCCCAAAGGACAGACCTCTCTGGAGAGACACCATAAGCCTAAGAAAGAATCGGCCTGATCAGATGAGGACACACTCCTGACTTTCCAACACCTGATTATCAATTGTGACTAGATTACGAAGACAATCATCCTCGACCCCGAGGGATAGTCACGACTCGACTAACTCATTTTGTACTAGTAACGACTCACACTGGACAGCTGGTTCTCTAACTTAGAACGTTACAACGACTGAATGACAAGACCAACAGGACAAAAGCAGATCATAAACAGAACTCATCTGACTAATTCTACTGACAACATACCTACCTACGTTCGATCCACCGACAGACACTCTTATCACTTGACTCTGAAGGTGACTTCCGCTCAGGTTGTCCGGCGAAACATCAGTCACCACCAACAACAGTCCTTCTCAGGACTACACTCACCCGGACGATCAAACCAGCTACATCAAGGAATGATCCTTCTCTTTGCCCGTATTTATACGCAGACGAATTATCAGACGAGTTCCCTTCTTTGTCTAAGCTCGTTCGAGACGGATGATCCGTCGCTAGTTAATAAGCCAATAAGTGTTGCCCCACTGCGTTTGTTGAGTGTCTCAGATCAAAATGCGTATAGCTGATGGCCACCTATTCGAGGTGTATGACATCTGCAGACTGCAGACTTCCTACAAATAGCTTTGATAAAACAGTAAGCACTCAATTTGAAACGGTTAGCTTTCAGTAATTGCGAGTTGGGGTTAGGTGAGGGTTACTCTGCGGTCTGCACTCTGCAGTCAGCAAATGTCATACACCCGCTTATTCGCTGGTAACTCTCTTTCAAATATTAGCGATGCCAAGTTTGAACATAAGCGAAAAAGCGCCGCGATGCTCTTAAACAGCCCCAAACCTTTACTAATGCTAAGCTCAGGCCGAAACATAGTTTTGACAAATTCATTTAATTCCAGCAAATGATATGCAGTGCCCCGAACGAAGGTCTTTCCGTACGCCAGTATATCTCTATCATAAATAAAAGACAAAATAAATTAAAATTGCGCTTGGCTGAAAGCTACGTTAAATAAATCCAGCAAATACAAGAGCAAAAACTATATATTTATCCTTTAAAAGCACCGAATTTACAATCGTTCTCAACGTTTTATTTATTTTGTTCTTTTCAGGCAAACATCCAGCCTTTCGGATAATGTAAACAGGGACATCACTGCAGAGATCTTTTTAGGTGAGTGAGCGATCTGTTGATGCCTTCAGTCTTCGTACTTGTTTATAGCAGGAGACTGGGCGACACGTCTTACATAAACAAACTATCCAGCGTTCAATGTGAAATATTTATTACGCCGCCGGCTGACTTCATTTCCAGGCACCTTGCAGATGGCTCATGTTGGACTAACTTTCGTCTGGAAACAATCGTGGCTCTATATCTTGTTTTCCAGGTAAGAAATACAGCTTAAACCGATCATTTATAGCACGTAGAAGTCTAAGAGAAGTCAGATGTTTAGTTTGCGATAGCAGATTCTTTTGTCTTTATGCTAATAAGCCCTACTCGGTTTGCAAATATGGCCGCCTTATACCATTCTGCCCTTCGTTACGTCATTGTTATTATTGCTTTTGGCCAAGGCTCCGGCCGTAGTGGCCTTGGTAACACTATACAGACCTCTGTTGAATTGCGCCGGTTTTGCTATTGTTTTCGGCCTTGGCCCCCATTGTTGTGTCCTTTGTGATGCCACTCATGGTTTAGTACTGAACTCTGTCACAGTGGCAACCGATGTAAATATTCTTTTGTCTTCATGCTAATGAGGTCCACCAGCCTTGGCAACATGGCCGACGTTCTTTGTTTGGATACTCCAAGATGGCCGCCGTGACGTCAGATGCTTATTGTTATCATTACCCTTGATACTCCAAGATGGCCGCCGTGACGTCATATGCCTATTGTTATCATTACGCTTGATACTCCAAGATGGCCGCCGTGACGTCATATGCCTATTGTTATCATTACCCTTGATACTCCAAGATGGCCGCCGTGACGTCATATGCCTATTGTTATCATTGCGCTTGGGGAGCCATCCTATTCTTATCGCCTTTGTTTATCGTAAGTTAATTTATTCATATTTGACTTAAAAACATGTTTTGATGTTTTTAAGACTTCAAAATATTGTAATATTGTTTAAAATCGCTTTCAGTTTGCCGCTGCTACGATCTTAGAATAGGTTAGTATGCCTAAATCACATTGCGATGTCATGCTAGAGTATTTCGCTGACAGTTTTTGTTATATTTTCACAGATCCCTGTCGCGTTATGGCGCTGTGGCTTCCAAAGACTCTGCTGGCAAACAAGCACCAGGAATTAGACGAAATGTAGACGGACAAAGAGATTTATGGGCTAATTTGGATGCAGAAACCTTATCCAGCGGCAAAGCTATGCTCTGAAAGGTAAGCCGTTAACGCTACTGTTGGGAAATTGAAAAGAAATTTGTTATTGCTCGGCCATTTTCAAAGGCAAAATCGGCAAAATTTGGCAGGAAGCGAGTTCAGCCAATCAGATTGCAGCATTTTGGTCACGTGACCAAAACTGACCAATCAGAGAGCGAGAATTTTGAATAGCGGCGTCAGGTTTGTCGAAAATTGATATTTACAAATTCAAGCTCTGTGATTGGTCAGTTTTGGTCACGTGACCTAAAAACAAAGGAAATCCAGAAAATACTGCAATCTGATTGGCTGATCGCTGCCTGCCAAATTTTTTAAATTTTTTCGTTTTTTGGCAAAAAAAAAAATTAAAAATTTTTCCTCCCTTCTCACCTCTCTCTCCGTGATCACCCCCCTTCTTCTTCTACTCCCCGTGAGCACCCCCCTTCTCTGTATCCTGCCCGGCGCCATCTCCCCTTCTTATTCTCCCCTTCATCATCGCCCCCCTTCTTCTTTTACTTTTTTTACCACTCACCTTTTTTCCAGCGTTGCGTTGTCTATCTCCTTGCCTATTTACTAATCTATTTTCTATCTCCTTTCTTGCAGTACTCACCTTTTGAAGACCCTTCATCGCCGCCACAGCCAGGACTCGAACCCGCACCTCTTGCGCTGGAGTCTAGTGCTCTACCGACTGAGCCAACCAGACAGCGCTGATAGTCATTGGAAAATTTCTTCTACTAGTGTAGTTAGTAGTTTTATACCCCCCATTGTATAGGGGAAAAGCGCGCGCGACACACGCGCGAGCATCACGCGCGCACGCACGCGAGCTACACGCGCGCACGCACGCGAGCGAGCGACACGCACGCGAGCGACACGCACGCGAGCGACACGCACGCGAGCGACACGCACACGAGCAACACGCACGCGAGCAACATGCACGCGAGCGACACGCACGCGGGCGACACACGGTTATATTTCAACAACAAATGTTATTACGGCCACAGCACGGAATAAAGCTAAACCAGAGAAGACATCACATCGGCCTTTTCGGCGTTGCGTGGCGCCTCGTTATGAAGACGAGCACAAAAGTTTCTTATGCAAATGAATATGAGTAACAGACACTTTTGGGTCTTGAAAACAAGATGTATTCTTTATTGGACTTATTTCACTTCTGTCTTATTTCATACGACAGTGATCTCTAAGATTTGAACGAAAAAAGAGGAGTTCAAACGGAGCTGGGAAAGGGTGCTTTGCTTGTAAAGCTCCTGTGAAGAGTCTGGATTGTAAATATTTAAACACGGAATAGACTCTTATTTATTCGTGTTTCGACTGGGCAGTTTGGTGGGTTTTTCATGGTTCTCGAGCAAAAGCAATCCTGATCATATTTTCATTTCATTCTTTTATTCTACCATGTTAAAGGGACTTTCGTACAAACGGGACTGAGGAAATTTTTCGAAACTACTCTACTTCCATCAGAATTTACTCAGGTGTTTTCTTGTAATCAAATGAAAATGAATCGTGGATACAAAGCAGTAATGTTACTATGGAACAGAAATAAATATGATAGGTATGAATTAATTAGTTCCGTATATTACGGCAAATTTTCTTGGTTCTCTGGAGGAACTGACGTCTCAAACTGGTGACCTATAAAACAAAGGCAGAACAAAATAATACTGTCATTTAGTTACTGATATTAATTTAGTGCCAGACGATTCGAACTTTGAAACTTTATTGTCTCTGACACATACCCATTTTTCCCTTCAAATATGTCCGTGGCATCAGTTCACCTTTAATCAATAGTTCTTGCAATATGAATTTCATTGCGCTGAGAATAAAATGCTAAGTGCTTTGCCGTTAATTTTGATACAGGTGATCTTTGAACTTCAACATCAAAGTTGCAAAAACTTGATGTTGTGTGATCGAGCCAATATACTGCAAAATCCCAGTTTTGTCTTCTCGCCGGGTTATAGGCCTACCTACCTGTTACAGAAATATTGTTGTGGTTGTAAGACCATCTTGATTTCGTGTGGTCTTCATATGCTACATCCCAAAAACAGGGTCTGCATCGATTCTTGTGGCCTGCACCTCGAAAATCCGCCATTGTTTGACCGTTGCTAGGCAACATGTTTGACGAGCAGCACTGGAAACTAATCAAGAACTGGGAAACACATGTTCCCAGAACAAAATTTGTGTCCGGGAAGCAAAACTCTTTTTGACAAAAGCCAGAAACATTTTGTTGTTGGTGTTGCTGTTGTTCTTGTTGTTTCCGAAACACAGATTTTATTAATAAATAAAGTAAAACCACCTTTAAAACGTGATTCCTTTATTATATTAATCATTTCCTGTTCGGGCAAAAACAAATCACTCTTTTCCTTGGATTTTAACCCACCAGCATTAAGTTACTTTTATTCGTCCTGGCACATTTTAAAATTCTTACTCCGCCACAAAAACAAATAATTTTATATTTTTCATTATATAATAGTTATTTTACCCCATAAATATTGGCCCATGATCAAACCCAAATGCTATTTCCCAAATCTGCGCATGACAAGAAATTGTGATTTCAAAAATATTTGTTGCAAAAGCGTTTAGGAGAAATTGACCGAACTACAAAATATCTGAAGACTGAAGAGTTAACTGACAAATATGGCAACACTATCTGAAAGATTACTATCAAAACCAAATCAAACTTCATTGCCCCTAAGATAACCGATATTGCTACTTCTCTAAGTCTATCACAACGGTTTTTTTTTTTTCATTAAAGAGGCCAAATAAACCCTTGCCAGCAAGGATCTCCGTGCTACAAAATCAGGAAACACTGTGTCCTTATTTGCTTGGAAGACAACTAATACTACAAGCTCAATTCTCGAACAAATAGCGAACCGATGCACCTTCAGTTCAAATCTTAAGGAGATTTACCTCTTAATACAGATGCTTAAAAGTTGATATACCGGAGAAAGTGGCATGCACGCAATGGTATAAGTGAGAAGCTAGCACAGTTCTTAGCTTCTTACTTATGTGATGAGTAGATTTGTAAGTTGTGACTTGTCCGCACTCATTTTGACATCCACACATAATGTCCGAAATTCCTACCCCTCTCCCCCCACCTACTAATTTTATGGCGCATAACATTTTGTTTTTTATTATTTATTTATTTATTTGATTTTTGTTTGCTTGTTTTTGTTTTGTTTGTTTGCTTGCAAAATACGATTTTCTGAATTTTTCATTTTTCAAGTTTTTCCCTTTGAAGCTGGTTACGTTCAAATTTCAGCCTTAAAATTCATGACGAGCTGTCATAACAGGTAATAACATTGTAGTAACTCAACTTTTTAGTGATTAGTTAAAGCAATTCAAATATGACACTAAATTAAAACTGCTCTAAAGCAATGCTTCTTGCTTAGTACACTGGCGCCTTTTCTACATTCCCTACCTTTCTCTTTCCTGTCAATGTTCTTTTCAAACAGACAACACATAAATTATTACCCTCCCTTGCTTCCTGGCTGACAAGATGGAAGCTCAAAAACCCATGCGGTAAATCTTCCAAAATGTAAAGTTCTACATCCTTGTTCAAAGAGCGCAGCCTCTTGGCAAATTCAACCGAGTCATCTAGTAGAGGATCCAGTGTGCAGGCCTGAAGATATAAGAGAACAAATTCCTCAAACAAGTCTCCAAATTGTTGTGCTTGAAGTCAACCGTTACTCCCTCAGAGGTCCCCCTCAGAGATCCCCCCCCAACCCCCGTGACTCAAAGTGGTGGCAATAGGCCATTTCTGAGTTTATTTCGCTTGACTTACCACTATATCAATTGGTGGCAAGCTCTTGAGCATTTCATCAGAGGCTAGGAGTGGTGACATATAGGGGTTCTTAGAAATAGGCAGCTGGACTCGGGACATGGATGTGATAGTTCCACTGGGCTCTTCCTCGTGGCCTCCCTCCTCACCCTCATCTGACAATGTCCCTGTGTCTAGATAGGGTCCATCGCCAGGGGACTCTAGGGGGAATAAGAGCAGCTCTCCATCAGGGCTCCCTGGTCTCTCAACAACATTCACCACGTGGCACTCCTCAATGTCACTATGGTAATGCACCGCAATGTGCTCAGTTTCAACTCGGTTGCCATGTCTACCTCCCTGGGGACTCGTGCATCGGCTTGGCACACTGTCTTCTGAATGTTTTCTTGAGCGAGGATGCAAAGAATGCTCTGAAGATGTACAATCACTTTCATACCCCACTTCATGACCAATAGAACTTGGCTCATTCCTATGTTTGCTATGCTTGTGAGCTTCATGAACAAGAAAGTTATTCTCCTGACAGTGCAGAAGGCCATTACAGTGTAGCATGTGTTTGGGGCTTTGACTACCAACAACTGTATCACAATCATTTGACAGAGGCGAACTATAGCCAGTCAATGAATCAGGTGAGCTTGTACAGCTATGGAAACTCTCATCGCTTCTACTATCCTGATGCTTAGATTCTTTCGATGCAATTCCAAGAAGATGTGTCAGTGACTTTATCTTGCTCCTCTCACCAACATTAATTGGTTGACTAGTTCGGCCTGTGAGAGATTTCGCTGGATTCTTCATGATAAAATTCTCGTCAAAAGGTGACCTGCCCATGCCGGCATATGCTGCTAGGCACCCTGCCAGTACCCCAATGGGTAGCAGGGGATCCATGATGCTCAAGAGGCGCGATGGTGAGGGCACCCACTGAGCATTGAAGGGTGCATAAGCAACCAGTATATGATCTGGTACTCGAATGCCATGCTCTGCTGCTCGCATGCTTAGTGAAACACACAAGTTGCCACCTGCAGACAAAAAGAGAAAGCAGCAAAAGGATTACAATAACCAGTAACTCACAGTGGAAAATTAAGGAAAGCATTTAAAATAGGAAATCTATTGAAACACTGTGAAATGTTTGTCTGGTTGGAAACTAACTCAAGGGTAATCACTATTTGCCAAATATAAATGAACCATTAATACTCCACAAATCCTTCCCTTTTCTCTGAAAGCGTTGATTGTGATTGTTGTCTAATTGTGCCTGCTGTTAATGTAGATGAAAATCATTGTAAAGCTATTCAGAGTAAGCTTCAAAAAGTTTGCATGTAGATATTTCGTTTCAGTAACATTTAAAATCACATATAAAGAACCTTTCTTTATAAATGGTGTTATTTAAGGCACATTCAATCGATCCTATTCTGGAATAACAACAAACAGAATAACCTCTAGATTTTTCTTTGGAGGTAAATTTGTGAACATTCTTTTATAACATTTTGTGAGGAAACAATGCTGAAAATCTTCTTAATATTCCAATAACATCAAAATTCTCCTAGGAGTGAATAATAATAATAATAATAATAATAATACTTTATTTAACCACATACAACTCCCAGGAGACGGAGGCTTGTTATAACGTGTACGTGAACAAATCAACTGAAATCAGAACAAATTAAATCAACTGTTGGTTTTTGTGGAGAGGGGAAAAGTGGAGAACCCAGAGAAAAACCTCTCGAAGCAGAGTAGAGAAACCAACAAACTCAGCCCACATATGACGCCGAGACCGGGAATTGAACCCGGGCCACATTGGTGGAAGGCGAGCGCTCTCACCACTGCGCCAACCCTGCTCCCCTATTTTAAAACTATAGAAATAAAAAAAAATTCAAATAGAAAGAACAACATTAAGAAACCCAATTGGAAAGAGGGAACCAGTCGGCCATTTACAAAGTGTGGAGGAGTTGATTTTGAGACCACCGAAGACAAATCCAGTTGGCGGTGAGAGCAAGATTTCAACCTGGAAAATCTGATCTGCAAATCCAGCATATCACCTTGAGACAGTACAACCTTACCTGCCGAATCACCAGCAACACAGACAAATTTCCCAGTGGTTCCAAGTTGATGCAAGTTGTTCAAGCACCAAGCGTAAACAAAAAAGCACTCTTCCAAGGCCCGTGGAAAAGGTGCCTCTGGAGCAAGTGAATAGTCTATCGACAATATGGGAATACTCAGCTCCTTGGCCCACGAACGAAGGTACATCTGGAAAAAAAAAGTCCATTCAAATTTAGTACAAAAGAGAAAGGTGCATAAGTGTTTGTGCTTGAGGCCATAAGGGCCATACGATAAAGCCTTTTCATCCTCTGTGAACACTACTGTACAAGTGTTTTGTAACATTTTTTTTCCCACAAAGAGATACTTACAAATAGTTGTTTGATTGGATATCTTACCTCATGTGATTTTGATGACTGGGCCACGAATCCCCCACCATGTGCATGAACCATTAAACCATCACTTTTGGGTTTGGGCATCTGGCCATGGTGAGTTGTGCCATCTTTGCTCTGAAACAAGAACAAGTTGACAAAACACTTAATCAAAAGGTAAAAGGTAAAGTCACCTCTTAACGTCAGTTGATCGGTCAGCAATGAAGCTGGTAACAGCAAAAGCCAATGGTGCTCTCTTCCCCCTCCCTCTGTCCACGCAGAAGCAGAAATATAACCACCAGAAATTTCAAATTTCCAACAATTTTGACATGACAAGTTAGGCAATTGAGTGGGCACAACAAAAGTTGTAAGGGCACAAGACGAATACTTTTTTTTAATACTTTTGATTCATCATCTGTGGCAAGCAGCTTGGGTATGGAATGTGTGGTATACACGCACAACACGTGCTGAGACAAAAACCCTTTCAAGCCACCTTTGCACTTGAGCTTCTCTTTTAGAGAAGGTGCAGCTCAGTTAGCAAATGCAGAACTTGAGGTCTACAGTCTACCTCTGTGGCTTCTGAACTGACATTTGTTTTGGCTTTCCTCTGATCTATGTAGCTATAGCTTTACTGTAAACTGTAATGAAACAATGTTACTATTCTTAACTGCAAACTCCAGGTCAGAAGCTATTTATCACTGGCAAACATCATAACATTGAATAAACTAAACAACCTGTCCCTTTCTCCACTCATATGACAGAAGTCGTACTTGCACTGGAGCCGGACCAGACCAGGAGCAGGGGGGCACAATAGTCAGAACCTCACCACTGGGTGTTTCCACTTCAAATGGCTCAGGAGGAATGTAAAACACTCTGTTTACCTTAAGGGCTGAACCAACCAACAGTGGAACATGCTGAAATTTGAAATAGCAGTGTTTTTTTAATGTATTGTTGACAGTCAGAGAGACGGATCCATCCACATGCAAAACTTGAAGTGAATGTTATGGAACACACAATACTTCCAAAGGACGGAGAAGAAAGTTCTAACACACAAGGCAAACCATACAGACCATTCTGTACGCTGACCACCCATGCAAGAACTATTCTGTTTTTAGAATAACCATCCTATTGGAAAACCCAATTCTTCTTCTATTTTACGCATGTTCCTAAACCTAAGAGGAATGAACCAAATAGCTGCAAAAGAATACACCATTGATTAACAAAGTAATATATCTACCTGGATTCCATAAGATTCTGTCAAATTCCAGAAAGCTTTACTAAAGTCTGTGTTTGTCTTCTGGGTTACCTCCACGATCTGCTTTGCTCGCATCTCAGGGTTTATGGTATACTTGCCACTGTTTAATAGAGATACTGTAGCCACGGACATGCTGTTTGTTTTATGTTTGTGATAGCCTTCTGCAAACGATGCCATAGCCACACAGACCACTTGCATGAAGCCACCAATTGCAGTGGAGAACTAAACACAAATCCAACATAATATCAACTTTTTAATGAACCCCTCCTAATAAAATATCATGCTGTATACTTGTTGAAGACCTGAGTAAAGTAAAGCAAATGTAGAGGCTTCATTGTACTATACCGAGAGCATTCAAATTTACCGGACATTTGTTGAAGTTGCCCGAAGAGTGTGGTCATTCTTTGACCACATGAAACAGAGCTGTAGCAATAAAATGATGAATCACTCCTGAAGCCCTGAGCGCTCATTGAAATCCGTTCACCACAAGTGAAGACAAATTCAGTAGGTGGTTAGAGCAGCACTTGAACCCAGAACATCCACATTTAAATTTAGCGCCTTAAACCACTGGGCCACACCGTCTCCTCTCAGTGAATGGTTAATAAATAAATGCTTTATTTCATTTGTTTTCAGAACCCAACATCCTTTTGTAAGGCACACTACAACATACATAACTTCTCTCTGTCGGATGCCTCAAACTGGGAAACAAAAGATCCACATAAACAAGGAAAGGGACAACTTAATGTAATGCCACTATGGTTACCACTTTGTTGCCATGGAGAGTTCCTTTTATAGTTATTTCTTGGATATTCACACTGTACCTTATGCCTGGCCCCAGTTATTCCAGGGATGAATAGTGCTATTCAAAAGATAAATCACTGTGCATCGAATAACCTTATGAAATTATAATGCACCTGACTAAAATTAATTAAAAACAAAATAATCAAATATTTACAAAACGAATCTGGCAATTAGCTTTACTATTAGTGCATTAATTAAAGACAAAGGGAGGAATCTATGAATGCGATGATAGACACATTACCTGAAAACCCAAAGTTCTGCCATAAAAGCACTCCCTATCAAGCTGTTCGGCTGTGAACAAAAGTTCAGAATCAAAACACTCTGGAAATAAATTGTCGGGCACACTATCTCCCACAAGGACTTTCGCAAACTGTAGCAATTCAGCTGTTCGTTGGAAAAGCTTAGCAAACGCATCAACCTCCATGCTATAATGGTGAGAGCGAAAAAAAAATCTGTCTCGATGACTCTGGCAATAAGCAGCGAGATCTGTAACAGAACGAATGCATTGTTCAACGAGTCTTATCAAGCTTCTGTATCCGTTTCCCTTGACATCAACACTGTAGTCATACAAAGGTGCCTTCTTGGCAAGTAATGTAGCATTCTCTTCTAAACCATCCATTGTTGTCAACATCAGTTTGAAACCATCGTGAAGTTTCTTGTACACTGCCTTAGACGAGTATTGTTCAAAATATTCTGTGTTATCAACAAGTATCCGCTTGAGATGCTTAAAAAGTAACGGTAAAGATCCGTATTCACTCAGGCTCGTTTCCGCCGCCATCTTGGAAGCACTGATCTATGAAAAGCGTTTTATAACTCAACGAGGAAAAAAAAAGTTTTACAATCTCCCTCAGGCTTTAAATTTCATCAGCGTTTCTCATATAGTTGACGTCCTTCGACCAGCCAGCCATATCGGGAGAATTTCCCCTCCGCAATTACACAAACCAGCCGGGCAACCAACGGAATGCATATTTGCCAGCAATAATTAGAGGATATCCAGCTGAAACGACGGTATCACCAGCAACGATTCATTCTCAGAAACCCCTTTTCAGTCGTCAATTCGTGATATTCGGCTTGTCTTCAATGATAATTTGTCCAAACCTCCTTTTTCCCTACTTTTTTCTCGCTCAGTAAACCAAAACAACGCGCCCAATGACAAAATGGCTTCCAGCCTCGTTTGCATGAGAGAATAATTGAATTGGAGTGGATGCGTGGATAAACAGAATTATGGAGCTGCGCGCGCCGTGAATAAAAAGGTACAGCCAAGAAAAATAAACACATTTAAAAGACATATTTAATAAATCCTCTGGGAAATAAATTAAAAAAAGGATGACCACTTCCATAACACGCCTAAAAGGTATCCTGTCATAAAAATGTCCCCAATGTATCTCCCGAGTGGTACGCACCGGACTGTCAAGGTATTTGCGTATGCGCAGAGGAAAAAACTTAATAAAAACAGAACCAGCAGCGGTACCGCTGGACATGTTGCCTGAGCGGCGCTTTTACCAATTCCAGCGTGAGTCCTTCGCCAGCTTTCGGATACCTATCCCCGATAGGCAGTGAGGGAGAGAAATGTCGGCCCTTAGACCATATGTAACAGATCCCTTTCGTACTCGCAGCTCAGTTCTCGTCTACTTAGAATAAGATGTCGATTGATTATATATTAGCGTGTATAGTCATTGAGTCTTCCATGTGGTAGGAAAATTTGGGGTACGCATTTGAGTACAGGCAGTTAACGCATGCGCATTTGCTAAAACAACGCAACCTCCTATTAAACTTAAAAAGCCGTCGTTTAAGACCTGCATAGCCTCCCCACACCCCATCCCACCCCCCACAGACAAATGCCACGCGAATCGCGAACTATTTTTTATCGCGCTCCTCCCCTTGCACGTCAATCGCGCTTCGCACATGCTTCTTGATTGTCTCCGCTGGCTCGAAATCGCCAAAAATAACGCCTGTTCTGCAGGCTATTGTTATGTAAGTTGTCTTTGATATAACAGTACGATTTCGCTATCACGATTGTGACAAGTGGAATCCCTTTCGACACAAGCCAATTTCCTTTGAAAACATAACAAGACAAATTGTAACGTAAAACGTAACTACTTGCCTACACCAAGTAGTTACCCAAAAACTATAGTCGTAGCCACATATGCTCGCGTTGTGGACCTTTTGTTTTCTTGTCTGTGCGCGCGTAAAAGCGCACACGCTTTCAAGCAAACAAATAAACCAAACGGTGACTTCCTAACGGAAGCATTAGGTATACGCGCGTCACCATCGAGAGATTCATCACTTCTGGTTTTGAGCTTTACTCCCGTATCTTGAACTCAATTGATTGGTCATTACACGATAAACATTCCCGAGATATTTTCTGGTGTTCCAGGTTGACAGTAAAAGAATAACATCTTTCCCAATGTTTAAGACCATTTATTCTCATCTTTGAACCTTTATATTACAAAATGACAGATTTATACTGGTGTTAAGTGCAAGAAAATTAACATTTCCGCAATATCACGAGAAGACGTCCTGCACAGCCACACGAGTACCTGAATAAGTAATCGGGCAAACAGATTTTTCAGAAAAGGTTTCCACCACAGGTAAAAAAAAACTGTTCTCTGAATTAGCTCAAACTTCAGCGATCGATTTCCCCGAACACAACATCGAGGGTACCTAGTGAGAAAGGACATAGACAATTATAAGTTGTTAGTGTATTGGCTGAAGTAGAAAGGGTACGAAAGCATTAAAAACGTCGCGCATCACGTTTGCATGGGCGATAACCCGCTCATAGTCGTCTGTTACACTACGAACAGTCGCACTTTTCCCCGGGTACTAATCTGCGTGGTCTTTCACGCGCAATATACGCCCGCGCCGAAGCGCCGAGCGCGCGTCCCTTCTCCCCTTTCCGGCGCCTACCACGAGGGCAACATGGATGGCTACCAGACGATTTTCCTCGAGCGCACTGAACAAAATCGTAATGACGGCGGGCGTATGATCGAACGTGACAGCCTAATGTGCGTGGTAGTCACGAGAAAGGACAAAGATCAGTGAAATCAAGCGCACACAAAGCGCGAGGGGATCAACGCGCGAGACAGGCGACCACATCGCGCGAGACTACGCTCTCCCTTCCCCTTTGTAGTGCCAACCAGATAGTATGGCATCGGCCAGATGATTAAAAGGGAAAAATAGCGTAGATATTCACTTCCCGGATCGAAAATAAACTTCTCAAAACACGCCTTCATTCGACCTGGTATGAAAAAACCAGCGACAGAGCGAACTTACCGATAATTGCTACAACATCCGCCAACATGTGGCCTTGGGAAACCAGATGCAATCCAGCCTGTAAAGAGGAACGAAAGCAACTTATTGCTCCCTGAAGTGGAAGTGTTAGTAGTGGTAATAGGACTGAGTGGAGTTCACCTTAAGTCTGCAATCATACGAGTCATAACAAATAACGAGCCGGCCGGTTTGAAGAGCCTTTGCACCGTTTCTTAGTGATTAAAACCACAGTTGTGACTGGTTGATCTAATACGCAACTTCGAATGTGATTCGCTTATTGAACTGTCCAATAACAAACTGGCAAGCAAATTAGTGGAAAATAGGAGATTTGTCAAAACCAATCAAAGTCGAGGAAATTGTAATTTTAATGACAGTGTGGTTTATTTGGGGTGCGAATTAAAGTGAGACCCCGCGCGCACGCAACGTCCAGCGTGCCGGTTTTTCCCATCTTCAAGTTCTTTGAGTTCACGTTATAACGTGATAGTTATGAACTCACCAAATGCGCGAATCCGGGCGCTTTTATCTTGCAGCGGTAAGGTCGGGTGGTGCCATCCGCCACCATGTACACGCCAAACTCTCCCTTGGTAGAGAAAAAAAATCAAAGTGTAAAATTCCTTTCTCGTTCTGCGTCACTATTTCTTTGCTTATTGGGAGCAATTGTACCCTCCTGCTGACACCACTCCCCGCCAGGAGCCCGTAACCCGGAGCGGACAACTCCCATACTAGGGCTATGTCACGAGCTATTTCTAGACATGCTTTTCCCGCGAAAAGTACTACACGCATCCAAAAAGTTAATTACGCAAGGCTTATGATTGGCTAGCAAGGCTCCTGTGGGAGACTCAATTCGCGGGAAAATCAATCTAAAAATAGCTCGGTCTGTGAAAACGCCGTGACACAAGTAAATTGAAGTTGAAGGCTCCGGGTTATGGGCTCCCGTCCCCGCCAACTACAACTTTACTTACCTTGGGAGCTTCGATTGCCGTGTAAGTATCCCCAGGTGGGACTTGATATCCTTCGGTATAAAGCTTGAAATGATGAATAAGAGCTTCCATAGACTCCTACAGTCAAGAGGACATAAAATATGAATCCTCTGTTTAGTGATTTACAACAAAACGAACGCAAAACGAACGCAAAACTCAAAACGGAAAACTCAAACTGCTTCTTTCCACAGGAAACATACTTTCATTTCGGATCTCTTAGGTGGCGAGATCTTTGCATCATCTACTCTGATTTCACCTGGAGGCATCTTGTTTAGACACTATCGGGGAAATTAAATACAGGGCATGTTAGTGAGTGTCGCCAATTAAATTCCAGTTGCTCTGGCTTTGCATGCAACAGCTGCCGCAAATACCGCGCCACTTTTTCAGCAAATCAAATCAGAGGGGCTTTTCAGGGTCAGATTACAACACTGTCCGGGGGACTTTTTACCTGACTGCAATGCAGTTTACAATTGTTTAGGAAAGCAGCAGGTGCGTGCGTACCTTAAGCAAGGCCGTCTACGACACCCACCCCGACTCTTTTCGAACACTGTGTGGGTTCTTTAACGTCCCACAGGGTATTGTGACAGACGGGGCTGTGATTTATCGTCCTTACCCGAGAAGACTAGAATGTCGAACCATTTGCAGATGTCATTACAAAGGCAGCACTTTCTCCTCAAATATATAAAGACCCTGAGATTTGATGCGACCTCCCGTATGGCTCTCCGGCGCTCTACCAACTGGGCCAACCGCTCGGCGGTTAAACCAATTAGAAGCAACCAACCAATAGATCGTTTTAACATGACGTCACGGCGGCCATATTGGTCTACCTAAACAAAGAAACGACAGCCATTTTGGTGTCCCAAAACAGTCCGCGGGGAATTGAACTCCATTCTTATGCAAAGATGTCCTTTTTTTTCAGTAAATCAATATGGCCGCCGGTCACGCGAGTGAAAACGATCTATTAGAAGCAAGAGCAAGAGCAATAATTATTATTGTAATAATAATTATTATTAACAATAATTATTATTGTCACTTGTTCGCACGTGTTCTCCCGCGCTTAACAGAGCTAAGTGTATTTTCCTCTAACTCTGATTTGTTCATTTGAATTATCCCGTCTGTTGTAAATGGTTTAAACAAGTACTTTGGTTTTAAGTGAAAACAAGTTATTTGCACCTAATTGATATCATACCCCAACTGCACCCTAAAAAGTATCGACTCTCTCAATGTCATTAATAAAAACAATGACCAACCTGTTCAATGATGTTTAAACTTTGACGCATTTCTTCCACTCTGATCAAATATCTGAAAGGTAAAAAGCCATCATCCATGGTAAGATTACATGAGTAACCACGAGTAGCTACAGACAGAAGAGTCTGACTTTGGCTGAAAAGCAGTTTTAGTGTTCTGAGCCGACTTGTTCGAAGCAGGTTTAGTGCTACACTGAGATAAATACCATAACAACCTATAGATTAGGTTTTAATCGGTCTTAACCCAGGGTTTGCACAAACCCCACTTTGAACAACATGGCCACAGGGAGTACATGTAGATATGGTGCAATGATAAACTTCTAGCCTCCCACCAATGTGGCCTAAACTCATTGTCATACATGATTAAGTTTGTTTTCGGTTCTCTTCTCTGAGCACTACACATAGTTTTCTACAGGAACTGTTAAAGCCCCGATGGTGATCAACACAAAATTTCTCTTTTCAATTTCCTTGCTTCAACATATGTACAAGTTATGGGAGTACAGAAAATAATCGCCACTGACAAACGACCTTGTATGAAAAGTTTGGAGGAATGTAAAATGGAGGAAAGTAAGGAGAATATGCATGTTCATAACAATATGGCTTCAAAGGTCAAATAAGGTACACTATTTGAATTGCTATTTACAGTTCTGATTACTTCTCTATATCTCACAGTCAACGTGTAACAAAATAATGACGTTTAGCACCAAGAGAGGGACTACCATTGGAAAACTAAATGAAGTTGAAGTTGAAGTTGTAGTAGAAGCAGAAGTAGAAGTAGAAGTAGAAAATCAGATTTAACCGTCCAAGGTAAACTAACCAAGTCCATCTTATTGTACCTGTCATAGCAGTCTCCATTTTTGCCAATGGGAACATCAAACTCCACTTGATCATAAGCATCATACGGCTGTGCTTTGCGAAGGTCCCACTTTATCCCAGAACCGCGCAGCATGACTCCACTAGGAAAAAGGTCATTTAGTAACTTCATGAATTTAAAATAAAAAATTTGGTAAGTGAAAAGTTCATTTCCAAGGTCCACTGGATGATTAAAAAAATCCTCAACCCAAACTCAATACTGTGGCTAAACTGCATAATTTAGCCTAGATTAAAGGGGCAGTGTCACGCTATTTGAGCCATACTCTACATGACTACAAGACCGTTGTGCATCAACCCAAACAAAAAAATAATGCTTAACTTTCATTAACAAGAACCATATTAGTGCCCTAAAACCATTTTTTTCTCGTCTACATCTAAGGGTTGCGAAGATGGAAATGGTTGAAACTTGAAAAAAAAAAATTGGCCAACTTTTCTCAAGTTTTTCCAAAACTCGCCAAAAATGTCATATGGATATTTTTTCCTGTTAAAATTTGTTTCATATTTTTGTCTTGGTTTGTCAGGCATGTTGTTACTCATCAACTTAAGTACCAAGTTTCAATTTTCAGCCAGTTAAGACCTAGATACTGGAAAACTACTGTGACAGTGCCTCTTTAAAATTGAGCCACGGGACTGGTCAGCAACTCACTTGCTAAACCTTATGCAGGGGTGCCCTTGGAAATTCCAGGGAAATCTCCTTTGTTGGTCATTGCTAGCTTGCCTGCATTACAAACCATAAATTTACCACCAAACTTTCCTTGTGCCTTACTCATGTTGAAATCATAGTATTCAGTAGTTGTGATATTGTCACCCTCCTTACCTTATATAACTCTGCTTAGTTTTTAAAGGCAAAAGAAATAGGGCTCCGACTCGAGGTGGTCTAAGAGCTCATGGTCTTTCTATTTTGCGATTTCAGAGATAGTAGGTGGGTCGTCGTTTAGTAATGCTTTGTCGCAGAATGTTTGGGAAACCAGTGTGTTCCTAGGATCTGCTACGTTTAAGTGGTTTCAAGTTTGAGGAGGAATTAAAGCTCTGACTAAAAAGTCCTTGAGTGATTTGTCCTTCCTGTTGGGCATCACTTTTCAGGTTACCTTGACAGACACCTCTCTAAGACAGACAGCTGATGCCAGTCTCGGTGGTGTCTGTCTTCAACACGGTGGGCCGTGAACATTTCAATCAAAAGAGTCACAGACCTGAAGCCCCAGTTCAGAGCATCTTCTACAGAAACAACTCCAACATCAACTGTACGTTGCTTCCAAATTCTGTTGTTTGTCAACATCTGAAATAAGCAAAAGGGATGTCAAGTAACTCAAATTGATGCATGTTTGTTGTAGGTAAAAATTATTTCAGCTCACCAGTAGTTTGATTTGAAAATGTCAGCTGTGAATCAACATCTCTAAGTTACCTCTTCAGTTTCATCGATGCGCTGCGAAAACTTGGCAACAAAGTCGTAGATATCATCCATCAAACCAAGTGGCAAATCCTGTAAGAAATATATCTTGAAATAAACAAGCTATCACATTAATTTGGTCATTTTTAACCCTTTTTTTCCTTTTTTTTGGTAAGAATTTTCTAGGCAATTGTCCAACTCTATCCTCACTCAAAAATTAAATGGAAGAGTACACAAATCAAGAGGAAAAACTCACCAAGGCTACTCCCCCTGGTCTGACATAAGCAGCATGCATGCGGGCACCTGACACGCGCTCGTAAAACTCCATCATCTTCAAGAAATGCAACAAGATCAAACATCACCAAGGATTAAACTCATCGCCAATAGATGAGTGTGGAGAAGGTGCCTGTAAGGTCTGTGGGGGAGCCGCAAGCACGCACGAGGGGTAACCATGACAACCCTGTGAGCGGCAACCACCCAGGCACCGTCACACTGAATACTCAGTGGAATGTTGAAAGCTACCAATACTTACCCGAGGGGAAGGGAGGGATGGGAGCAAAGCTTTTTGGCAACTGTGCACGCGGCACAACACAAGCATAATGGTTGACGTCAACGGTGGAGCTGTAAATTTACTGAGGCCCTGCAAAACCCTAGGGGGCGCCCGCCTAACTTAAGGAAGAGGCCGCTGGCCAGCATTGTCTTGAGTTTAACCTCGCCCAAATTACATTTAGCCCCATGACAAAAAAATGTGTCGTCACAAAAATCTGCCTTCCTTTTTCCTTTTTCATCCAGAATGAGATCATTTAACTATTACAATCCTTGACTATTTTTTTCATTTGGCCAGTTTGATGAAATGCCAATGTATGACATATTCATCTAATAAAATCTCATGAATTCACCTCCTACAGGATATAATACAACGTCCCAATTGACCAGCTCCCAGCTGACTTGATAGCTCAGTTGGCAGAGAAGTGGGTCTGCAGTCGTGGGTCTGAGTCCCATTCAAGCCAAGATTTATTAATTTTTTTTCCAGCTTCCCTACAACTGCTTAAGTTGCTCATTTTCACTGCAATGGTCACACTTACATCTCTTCTCATACTACTTCATCGAGTTACAATATGACCCCTGCCGTCCGTTTATCTTGAAAGCATGTCACAAGACCAGATTCTCAGAATAAGCGGAGGCAGTATTTACAAATTGGTTTTCAGGCCTGTTAACTTTTCGGGGCTTTCGGGAAACAGGCCCTGAGTTAAAATCATTAACAATTCCAATTACGTTTACAGCATACTGAGTGAGTACCATTACTCAGTCCTTTACTTAAGGATGACTGAATCATGGTAGATGTAGGCTGTGAAATGATCATCATGCATTTTGCCGTTCCTTTAATTTATTTCATACAACTCACGACAGTGGACTGGCTAGAGTGTCACAAAACAACAAAAATCAACCACCAAACTCGCAATGGCCATTTTTATACTTAGAGATGCATAATCTGTACAGAGGAATTATGCATCTCATTTTATTTGTCTGGGACGAACTTGGGCAAACATTTGTTCTTTATCTGTGAAGTTTGTCAAGTACAGAGACAGGTGCAAGATGCATTATGCGTCTAGATGAACTATTCACTTTAGTACGACTTCCAAGATGCAACAAATTGGATAGTTTCTCCAGATGCATAATGCATCTTAATACTAGGCTTAAAAATTAGTGTTTGCCTAAGTGCAACCGAGATGAGTTATGCATCTCTAGTATAAAAACGGTCAATGGCGAACATTTGCCTTGAGTACTTTAATCAACGGATCACCTTTTCTCTTTCTTCAAACAACCAAAAGAATGGAGTCATCGCACCCACATCCAGAGCATGAGTGCCGACAGCCATGACGTGATTCAATAATCTGGTTATTTCCGCAAACAACACTGAGAAAGATATAGAAAATTCACCAAACAGCTAGTAGACAGCTTTTAGAATTGCTGGAAACAAGTGTTAAATGTTTTCAAAATAGTCACTGAAGAAACCCTCTGTTAAGATCCCTTTTGTCTACCAAGCCCCCCTCCGCTGATTGGACAAATATGTCCCATCCCCCCCCCCCCCCCCCCCCCCCCCCCCCCCAC
>BLFK01000292.1:1226359-1240521 GCA_014634185.1 Astreopora myriophthalma
CAGTTTTTTCAGGGGGGGGGGGTATAATGCTTTTAATCCCACTTTCAGACCCCTGCCTTCTCCGTGCCCTGCCAGTCCCCTCTCATCCGGTGTGAGATATCAAATTTTGCAATTAAACCGGACCCTCCTGTTTTCATTTTAAAAATCAAATGTGAAAGTGATGAAGATTATGATCTTGAAACAATAGTTTCAAAAAGAGTTGTCATAAGATCTTTGCCAACCTCTGATCCATTTGGCTCTTTCTGGAATATCAATGTTCAAAAGTCTTTCCACAGCGAGCGAGTAGCACTGCTCATTTGTCATCATAGACACATAGTCCAAACGGTCAAAGTATGGCAAAGCCTATCCAGTGAGAGATATTCCGTGAACACATCTTGAATATTGTGAGGCCAGTAACACAAAAATAACATTTGTGAAAATACACTTCATGTTGATTTCTAACTCACTTAATGAAATAGTTTCATTTTGTAATAGCATTATAAAACCCCCCAAAGCTGATACAACTGAGCACATTAGAGACTGTTGTCGTGATGGTTTCCAACATTCTACAATGTTTCGCAGTTACTGTAGAAGGAAAGATAAAGGACCTGAGTTTGACTGTGTTAACTAGTAGATATTCCACTGAAGACAGTAAAATTGCCAGCTACTAGAACACTTCAACAAGGCCAAATCCTTTTTCCAATGGAGAACCAGCCTTGACCCTAAAAATCATACTTTGCACTACCTGAATTTCTTGCCCCGTGCAATATTTCCAGTAATTTGCATACCTGTAGATATGTCTTGTACTCAATTAGTTTTTCTGTGCCACGGTGCAGCAATCCAACATGGGGATCAGCACGCGTAATAACCTAAAAACAACAGATATATTGAAATGATTAATTTTATCAATGGTGATGTGAGCATACTCACAAAATCTGCATGTTGTCAACAGGAGTTGAACCTTGTACCAAACTTGAACTTTGTACCAAAACATGGCACACTGACCATAACCCAATCTTTGTGAAAAGTGTGTTGCTTGGATCAAGTAAACTAACAAACAAATCACCTCTCCATCAAGTTCCAGAACAAGTCGCAACACACCATGAGCAGCTGGATGCTGAGGTCCAAAGTTCATTGTCATAGTTGTGACAATCTTTTCCTGGGCTGGAACTAAGAAAACGAAAGAAAACAAGTTTTTTTAAACATAATTTTAGTAACGCGACAGGTTAAAATACATTAGTAATATACCACCTTTTGACATTTCTTTTCCTTTCTGTCCAATATGCAGGACATTTGTCACATAAAAATGTTTAGTGGCCTGGCATTGTTGATTATATGTTACTATAACTATTAAACAATCAATATACAATTAATATAACTGCTCAGCTGCTGAAGCAGTGTATTTTTTTTACATGTACATGTAGAAAGTTGGATGTTAATCTTGTACAAACAATCCTAGTTCCCTTAACAGGAGATGAATCACCATTCAACCTTCTGCTTTCTGCATTTAATAGTTTAAAAATATTCACCCTGTTGAGCAATATCAAGCCAAAATGCTGAAGACTTCTTTGCTGTTCAAACATTTTCAAGCCTCATTAACTAGCGATCAACATGAAATTTCTCCCTACATCTCCAGGGTTTTCCTTTTCAAATGAAGTAGGAGGTGAATGGCCTTTTGCAGTCATTTCATTGCCTGTGAATGAGCTCTTCAAAGGTGGCAAAAGTCGCTGGTTGATGGCTGAAAAGGAAAACCCTGCAAATTCCCTTTGGCGACCACACACGCAGTGCACCTAAAGCCAATGGCGAAGAGTACAGTAAGGAGAATAATTATGCATAGCCAAGTCAAAATGTTTCTGAGTACTAGGCAAGATGGCTGAATTTGGAGGCAAGAAGACAAAGTAGAGAAACAGCAGACACCTTATAATGGTTGTAGAATTAATGAGTTTTCGTGTGAACTAGGCAGTGGATATTTTGTTCTAGGTGCCACAATCACCAGCTGCCGACACATTTTAACGGGGCTGTACACATATTGATATTTGAGCTTAGGGAGTTACATCATCTTACATGTCAACATGTTGGGAAAGATCTCAGTCAACATTGATTTGTTGTCGGTATTCAGTTGTTCCATGTCTGATTGGCATGAGCTGGTCCTACTTTGACTCAAGCTTACTTACTGATCAAAAAAAAAAATTTTTAAAAAAATGAAATTTTCCTTTCTCCTATCAATTACACTCCAGCTAACCTTCACCACGATAATTAGTATTAGCCTCTTTGAAAGTATCCTGCAAGCAGAATCTACTTCGATAATGCATCTAGGAACGATTGAGGCAACCCTGCTAGCAGAATACTTTGAAAGCATTCATTTTTAAAAGCACTTTTAGTCAAACGAAACGTTGGTTGACTTTTCATCCCTGATTAGTGTTAATTGGCTTTCTAAGAAATGGGACCAAATATCCAATATCACAAGATCCAAGGAAGAATTCCACGTACCATCCACATCCCACTTGGCAGATTCTTCATCAGGGTACAAGACAGTTCCTGTCATTGTTGACAGCACACCTGGCAACTTCAGTGGTTTGTTCTCATCTTCAACTTCAGACTCTGGAAGTCGTCGAAGATAACTGTATAGAGGAAAACAATAATATTATTTCACATAGAGACATTTCCATTTACAGGAGGGAATTGAAATTGAGGGCTGACTCCCCTCTGTTAGGAATCATACATCAAAATGGAGTCCCAGGTAAGCATTTGCCACTAGTTTTATTAATTTCTTACACAAAGAAAGTAATTTGGGCAAGAGAAACTGAAACATGTCATATAGCCTGTTTCCAAGTGCACTTGAACCTCTTTTTCAAAGCAAGTCTAAGTGCAAAGTCCTTCTTACGAAAATGAGGTTTTTATTTGTATGCAACCAAAAACTCATTATCATCACAAAACCTTTGCACTTGGACTAACTTTGAAAAAGACCCTAACATGATCTTGAAAATGGCCTATTCCCCAGGGCCAAGTTGTTCAAAGCAGGTCAGAGTTTAACCGGCCTAAATAAAAATGTTATGAAGACAACTAGGTGACTTGCTGCATGACATGCGATTAGCGCAAGTGCACACTCATACATTTTAAATTTGTAAATTTGTGAGCACCATTATGTGTGTGACTTTCACATGTGCCAGAGTTGCATTTTTTGGAAAGATGTTTCCAAGGTTTTTCTACTATACTTGCTACCTTTTAGGGGAACGTTTTGTGGTTTAAATGTGTTGTTTGGTTATTGAAGTTCACCGTTTTACTTGGGAGCCTATCAAGCCGCTTACCATTTCCCTTGGATACAATCACAGCAACTTATGGGGTTTTACCTGGATTAATTATGCTTAGTGCTATTCCATGCTTCGAGCAACTGGGCTCTGGGGACTCACTCACACACCCCTAGTGTACAAGTACATGTAGGTCCTGAATAGCTGTGTACGCTAATCAAATATTGATGTGGAAAAGTTCCTGATCATATTACCGGTATACCATTTATACAAAGTGAGGAACGATATGAATGTGACTGTCACATTTCGGAGACAGAAACAATAAAGCGCTACGGCTTCCGGCCTACTATAAGCCGACAGGCTTTACCTCGATGTAAAAGCCTGTGAGCTTTTTTCTTTGTAGCTCGTGTCTGGGTTAGGTTATTGTTTCATGTTTTTTTATTCTTTTGTTTTCTTCCTGTTACGTCATGCGTGAGTGTCACAGGTTTTTGCATCGAGGATAAGCCGGCCGACAAACATTGTTTACTGCACGTCGCTCAAATTTGTTACATAACGATGATTTGATGCGCAATTCTTGTATTCTTGTCGTAGATGCGCACTTTTAGCTGCATTTAATTGGTTTTAGTTCAAACATAGATACCATACCGGACGGAGGACACCACTGGAATTCGGCGAAGAAGCGATTTGCGATGGAAAAGACGACCAAATTGACGAACAGCACTCGCCGCCATCTTGAATCGCACAAAATTAGTCCCCAGTCTTGCTCATATGGGGGGACATCAAACTTAAGTGGGGAGGGGTCAGTAGGACAGTTCCACGAAGGGAGAAGTGGTGAGGAGAACGAGAATGCAAACAAATATGAGGCAGTTATCGATAGAAGTTACAAAAAGAAATGCAAGCATTTAAGGCGAAAGAATACAAAATGGCCAACATTGGGGGTGGTAGTGGGGGAGGCCACACAAGTACCCCCTGGGGAGTAAAGGGTCAAACTTTCAATTTCATGGGACAAAGAAGAATAGTGCAGGATATAGAGTGTCTATGGTGTCTAAATCCGTGTGAACAGAACACCTAAATGCACAAATTTTTAACTGGTAGAAAATTTGTCCAGTACCGTGTGAACGTAGCCTATGGAAACTGAATGTTTTACCCACTAGCCAGTTCAACCCATTCCACTTCCACCCCCCTCCCCTGCATTTAGAGTTCAACCCATAAATCCAATACTTTGTATAGCTTGGGTAGTGGGCTATAAAGGGCTAACACAAGAGAGATCTGCAAGCAAGGGGGCACCAGATAAAGAAGGGAGAAAACTACTGAATTCGAAAGGTATTGGAAAGCAAGCACTTTATTGATATCATCCATAATGTAAGAAAAGGTAGGCTGCTATTCACAATGAACACTCAGTACATACATAATATCAACCAAAATATGGCATGCATATTGTCTTATTGATACGTAAGAGTGTTACTCAAATCTATTCAGAGGCTGTGTATATTGATATATTCCCCACCCACTCCACCCCCCCTCAAAGCAACATTCTTTTGCAAGAACCAACAAAACTTCATTTAAATATGCCCCTGGCACTATATTAACATATGTTGGACCTAGGTGTAAACATGCAATGTAAAAGCATTATCTAACTGGCTATCAAACATGGTATGTTTGGCCATCCTTTTTTCCA
Organism: Astreopora myriophthalma; assembly: GCA_014634185.1. Classification (NCBI taxonomy): domain Eukaryota; kingdom Metazoa; phylum Cnidaria; class Anthozoa; order Scleractinia; family Acroporidae; genus Astreopora; species Astreopora myriophthalma. Next base: position 1,231,265 of record BLFK01000292.1, read on the forward strand.
TTCCTTTTTTTTTTTTCAACAACAATTTTATTCCCACTTGACAAAAATTTACAATAGCAATCCTGCGCAGCCCACAGGTAGCAAGGCTAATCAAGGCAGGTTGTGCTTACATGTCACTCACCATTATAATTTAAACAAAAAAGCAAGAAGGAACGAAGGAAGGAAAGGGAGCATTTAGCTACACTATATAATATTAGTATAAATCTACTAGCGTTCTATCACAAATGCCGTTTTCTGATTGGCTACGCTACTCGCAATCTATCACAGAATAGATAGCGAGTAGCAGTTTTCAACAAAATGGCGGCCACTTCGTCGCATTTTTGAAGTGTTTCGAAGTGTCTGCGATGAGGATATAGATAACTTACTTGTTTAGTTTTGAACGACTAGTAGATTTATACTAAAACAATTAGATTATTCGCTCTCGATTTCTATGTGTGATAGTTGGCTCAGGCTATGCCCTCGCCAACTATCACACGATATAAATCTGGAGCTCATAATTCTAATTGTTTAATAGTTATACTATAAGCGTTAAGTTACAAATTAAAACTATGAGCTACAAGTTCAAACTATAATTAACCATGCTTTGCCACTTTTGAAAGGAGAAGGGGGCTTCAAGATAAGTATCCTCAGCCCGAAAAATTGCAAAAAGCATTTCACGTATTTTCCTTTTGAATTGCTTTTTTGGCAGTTTACGTACTTGACGTGGCAAGCAATTCCAGGCTTTGGCACCGAAACATGTAACAGAATTACGTTGTTGGTTAAATTGTGAGTATTGCACATAAAAATTGTCTGAAGCAGAAGCCCTGGTTTTATAGGGACGGATTGATCTTAACTTTGCAACGCATCAAACATACAAACTTTTACATCACTTTTACGAAAACCAAAGCATTTTGTAATGAGTCAGGGTCAATTTTCTCAAAGAAAACCAAATCTTACTGCCATTTTTTGAAACTTGCTCTCACAGTCTTTCAAAAGTCAACTAGTCGATGCTCAAACATACCATGCTTGATAGCCAATTAGACCATGTTTTTATGTTACATGTTTACACCTGGCTGCAAGCAACAGTACATTGAGTTAAAAGTAAACTACTATACATATTTGTGTATGATAATCAATAGACTACTAGCCGTCCCTTAGATTCTGAGTCAGTTCAGCTGCCCACTACAAGCCAACCAGCTGAGAGGAGAAACCCCTGCTAGTGGTCTAGATAATCAAAAGAGTCCTTTTCCTCAATTATCAAAATGAGGCACAGTGTTGTCTCTTTAATGGCACCTATCACTTTTTGGTGACAAGTCTATCTAATCCTTATTGCATCTTATGACTACATTCAGTGGAGCACCGACTTTGTCCCTTTTCCCTTTTTTTTCCTGGTCTTCTCACTACTTCAAAAGTATCGTCACGATTGACTGATGAGTACTCAGACTTCCTCCATGGTCAGTTGCTCTGAGATGGCAGGTGTGTCTGATGTTTTTAAGAGAGATGCATGGAGGCCAATGACAAAGAATGATGCACCTGAAAACACAGCAAAGATGACACTTACATGTATAAACAGCCAAAAGGAGAATTACCACTAGGTAGTTTGAATTTAAATGTTTCAATTACCTTTCTGTGGAATGTTTACAGACTAATAATTATTCATAACTGCCTTCAGGCTGTTCTGAGGACATCCAAATTGCATGGCCTAAAAAAACTATTTCCAAGCATGTCCGAGTCACCGTCAATAAATGTGTCACATTAAAATACATGTTGTAGGTTAAAATAGATTTCTGGTCAAAATGATTTTAACCTAGTTTGATCTGTAATTTCTTTGTCTCTATTCATGATAATGAATATCAGACACAAAGAAATTAGAAATCAAACTAGGTTGAAATCATTTTGACCTGGAATTCATTTTAACCTACAACATACACATGAGAAAAACATTATCTTCTGGTAACACTTAAGTTTACTCAAAATTAAGTGATTTACATTGATCAGTGTGAATTTCACTCACCTATGATCCAAAACACTGTTGATCCTGCAGAAGCCAGGATGAAGAGAGGAAGGCTGATCAAAAGTACCAATCCATATTGTTCCACTCGACTTAATTCACGACCTACAAAAAACAGCAAAAGTCAATTACACCTTGACTGTAATACCAAGTATTATTACATGACTTAGCCAGTCAGAGAGCCAATAAATAAAATCAGCCAATCAGATTACTCAATTGCCAGTCCAATATTCCTAAGTATTGGGCTGGGTATTGTCCCAAATGATCCTGCGTCATAAAAGTTACCAGTAGTCAAAATGATACTGGCACTGTAATGGCTTACACGTAATAAAATAACAAAAAGAAATTATCCATTCTTTTCTTTTTCCTAACAAAAGCTAAGAACTATTTAATCAATCATAACAGGTACACAGTCTGGATCAGGTCCTTTTTATGCTGTACGTTTTCTCATAATTGTGAAAAACCTTCAAAGCTTTCTGCAGACATGTAATAAATCTCTTATTAAGCAAGCTTCCTCAGGACTGTATTGGGAGAATACCGGGCCTCAGTCTCTTTTCTACAGACCTGGCAGTGTTAGGTCCATACTTTCAAGACTATATATATTCTCCCTGTATGGCCCCTCCACTTTGTTAATACGATATACTAGTATGCACAGTTCCTCCAGTTCTCAATGCCACATACACACACTTCCTCAATAGTCTCTCCTTTTCATTTCTCTTAAAGAAGTCAACTTTAACTCACCTAAAACTTGAATTTTTCTTCCTTGGTTTTTGAATGATATGAACAGACAGCCACCACCAGACACAGCAATTGCGATGAGCAGCAAAGGTGATGTGAGGCTGCAAAACAACCAAATCTAAATGGAACTTCTTTAGCTAAAATTTAACATGCAAATAATAATAACATAGTAACAATCTTATTATTGTTATTATTATCCTTGTCTCCTTGACCCTGAAATGGGAATGCAGTTGCCTTTATAGTGATCTGGCATCCGAAAATGACTTTGTGGGTGGGGACCCTCTCTTTAACAGAACTGACGATGATGATGATGATGATGATGATGATGATGGTGATGATGACAAAGACATGATGCAAGCGAAGCCTGAAGCCTGGTTCACACTAGTGACATAACGACATAACGGGAAGGTCACGCAATGAGAGAAAGCACCTTGCGTTGATTTCTTATGTCTCCAGTGAGAACAACACACGATAACGACATAGTAGGAACATAATAACATAAAAGTAATGACACAAAGAAAAAAACTGGTCATTTCTTTATGCTGTTGTGTCAATGACGTTATGTCATCATGTTGCAAGTGTGAACCAGGCTTAATCTCTTTTGCACGCAAAGTTGAGACTGAGATAGAATGTCACATTTCCCATTACATGAAATCAAGAACTTCCCAAGAACTGGATTCTGTGGATTACCTCAATGTAAAAACCTGTGTTCTACAGTTTATTGTTTCCTGTTTGGTTGAATTTGCTCTTGTTGAATTGGGAGAATTACAGGTTTTAAGACCAAGCAAGAGCCCATAATCTGTGTTCCAGATAAGGGACGGGTCTTGGGTCAAAAAGATGACAAACCTGAGGACCTGACACCGCAAATCAAGTGACAGACTTCAGAAAATGTATAGAGAGCCACTGGTATTGACCCCAGCTTGACCCCTTTAGATTCCCTGTGGGCACCCTGCCTCAAAAACGCATCTGGAACGATGCATAGTGGGCAGAAATAAAGGCTTACTACCAAGCTTAAGGCGATGTAGTAGTCATGGCAGATAATATTCCGTAGAAGAATGTGATTACGAAATTTTAAAAGGATGATTTTCCAAATACTACGACAAATCTTTCCTCTGGAAGCAGCATGGACTTCTTTTAAAGTTTCAGTCAATAATACACTATAAAGAGAGTGCATTCTACAATAACTTAATAGTTAAACTCGTGTTCCATCAATACCACGCAAAGCTGCAATATATAAGCTCAAGTTAGAACACTCAAGATTCAGTCAAATTAAAGTTTCCGGTTCTTTGAAGTATTACCGGTAAAATTTTTTTCTTACCCTTGTTATTGCAATAAATCCCTTCAAAAGGGACGATTCCTTAAAAACGGGAGATCTACGTCCACACTACGATCCAATGCCCAAGTGATAGATGGAGAAGCAGTTTTGAACAAAGCTGCCAGCGAAGCAATATTTGACTTACATGTAACAACATCATGTGTTTTGAGCTCGAGCTCAGCAAAATGTTGTTTTTAAGCTTACGGTTCTCGGGATTTAAGCCTGTTGAAGGTGTTTCCGGGAATAAAAATATATTTTCTTGTAAAAAACAACAGAATCATTACTTACATGCAGTAAAAGCACAAAAGAATAACGATAAGAACGTAGTTGCTTTGGTATTCGTCCAAGTTCTTCACCACCCTGTTGCTGGCTTCAGCCAGAGTTTTTGGTCGGCTAAAGCGAGAACTCTTGAAAAACTCTGTCCATGGCTTCATTAGTGATCGTCGTTTGTACAGCCAGTCTTTTGCGACCTGAACATGGGAGGAAGGAGTGATCGGCGCCGCCATTTCAATATTTCCAGTGATTTCTTCCGTCGCCATAGCTTGTTTGTATCCTTTGGGCAACGTCACCAACTGTGACAATTTATTCCTCAGGGGGTAGTTGACAACTTAGCAGCCTGGCAAAATTCAACCGGAAGTCGTCGGTGGTCAATCATCCTTGGCAGGAACCTGGAACGAGCGGTTAGGAGTTGTCTTTAGGCTCACATCTGAAATGGGTCTATGTGCAACAAAAATGCGATACGTTCGGTCCCCTCCCTTGCTCAACTGGGAAGGGGAGAACAGCTCAAGTGGACCTGTGGCCTTTTGTTTTAGTCCTTTCTTCCTAAATTCCACTTTTAGCCCTCCAATGCATATTTCTCCACTCAATGTGCAAAAACTTCTTTCCATGTCAAAATGCAGCCTCACCCACCCGTACACGGAGTTATCACATTTTCAATTCCATTCAAATAAGAATCAATATTGTGTCCCTAACAATGAAAGCACAGGTTGCCCAGTCCCGGCAAGTGACCCAGCTAACAAGGCTGAGCGACGAAGAAGCAACCCGACTTCAGGTTGTTACAAAAGTTGCTCGCGAGAAATGTCGCTTTCTATGCCTCTTACACGCAAACGACCTATGGATAACAGTAATGTTTAAATACGTTTCTGTGGCAGAATATGTTGTTGTCAAGACCAGTAACTGAAAGCGCAGTATTCATGATGCCGTTGGTCGACAACAGCTCAATCTGCTAGGGATTGGAGACCAGCTCATCAGATTTTCTGCACAGAATAGAAATTAAGGCAAGATTTCTGTACGGGTCCCTACTTCATTATGCATGCATATTCCTTGCAATACTCTATTCGCGCTCGTCCTTTTTGGAAGAGAATTAGTAGGAAAATGCATGTATCATTAATGTAGGGTGCTGTACGGAGATCTTTCCGAAATTAAAAAAACATCAAGTGATGATATCAGATGTGGTGGCTGAAAAAGGATTTTCACCCAAGTGCCAGGTCTTCACCAACACGAATGATGTACGATGCAGTAAATGCTCAGATGTAAGGAAATCGTTAGATCAGAAAGAGTCAAGGAATCTCCTCAATAAGCACAAGCCCCCAGCACCTAAATGCAATAACAGATGGATGACTAAGGAGCAACTTCTGGAGAAGAACAATAATAAAAAGTGCAAAGGATTGTAGAAAATTAAAGGAGACAAAAAAATCGACAGTGAAGGGCTATGTCAGTACCTATGTAAAATATGTCAAATAACCCCGAACATCGCTACCCTGTTCTCCCAAAATGTTGGCTCACAGGATTTGCTGAGCAAATTGCAAAAACAACATTGAGAGGGAAGGGGAAGCAACCCTAAGGACAAAGTCTGTGTAATTTGTGTGCTGTCTAAAGGAATTTTGACAGACTTAAGTTGGAGAAATGTGATTGACAGTTTCTTTCCCATATCATATCTACAGGCAAATTCACAACTCACAGTTGACTTGATAGCTCAGTTTGTAAATCAGATCATAGTGTAATTCCACAATCACTGGTTCAAGTCCAGTTCAAGTTTGAGTTTTCTCAGGTCTGACCCTTTCCGGCCCAAGGGGTCCCCTGTTGACGAGTAAATCGTCTCGCATTAGCCTGAGTAAAATCCTATAAGTGGCTCAATTGGGAGTTAAAGGGTTTTTATGGAGACATAGTTTTTGATCAGACGGAGAGGTTGTTAATCCTTTAAGCCCCAACGGGTCCCCCAGTGACAAGTAAAGTTGTCTTGCATTAGCCAGAGTAAGATCTATAAGTGGCACTGTTGGGCATTAAAGGGTTAAGATCACACAGAGATATAAAATAAATATATCTTATTCGATGGTTTTACATATAATACGCGCGGATATTTTGCGAGTTGCGTAGTATTTTTCTGAGCCCCGAAGGGCAAGGGAAAATACGAGCAATGAGCAAAACTAGCGAGTATTATATGTAAAACCATCGAATTATATGTAAAACCATCGAATAAGAGATTTATTATTCCACTACAAAAAGGTTTTGTTATTTTGGCTTCTCTGTTTTGGTAAGAGTGTTGAAATGGCACGTACGAATGACATTCTGTTGTAAACCGGTCAAACCGGAACACTACAGTGTATTTCGGTCTCATATTTTGCGCTTTCTCTTGACCTTTTATGGTGAAATGATGCAATAGTGGAATAATAATACATATATATTCTTCAACAAGTCTACAGCTGTGGAAGTATGTATTTCCAGGAATGTTCCCTGTTGTTTTATTAAAGCTCATTTTTTAAATGAAAAATTTAATAATCCATCAGCCATCCTGACATCCATTCAGCATCATTCTAACAAACGTTTCAAAGCAATTGTCATCAAAGCCTTGCAATTCAACTTCATAAGTTGGTGGATCTTTCTTCCTAATTCCAGGGATCTCATTAAGTAATGGCTTAATGTACATGAAAACCCCTGGAGTTATCCAAACCATATTTTTGATGCCATTGTCATTTGTTAAGTCCAAGGTATTCAACTGATAACAAAGAAATGAAAGCCGGAGTCCATCTGTGGCAATACAATGAGTTGTTAAAGGCATCTCCAAGTTGTCTCCAAGTGAAGATCCTTGATTTAAGGCTTCAGCTGCAAGTCGTCCAAATGAGAACATAATAGCTGCAATTGAAAACAGTACTGATGTGGATAGAAATCTACCACATTCCTAGCCTGCTAGCAGCTTCTCTTTTGACAGGGAATGTGAGAAAGAGGGGGAATTTGCCTGGCGAAATCGCTTCCCTGCCCCGTGAATAACCAGCTCACAGGCTATGACATCACTTACAAACAATAGGACTAACATGATAAATAAAAAATTGGCAATGACAGCTCCAACAAGAGCAATGAACAATTTAACATCACCAAACAATAAGACGATAAAATTTTCAGGCATCTCCGTTGGAAGAAACAACCTATGAGTTGCAGCACACCGTGTTCCCACTGTTTAAAGAGTGCATAACTTTGTGCCATTGATGAATAGTCACAAATTCAAGAGGAATTTTTTTTTTCCGTCTCATCATTGGGTAGGTTAGAAGCAAATAGAATGTGAGTAGTGTGATTATTGCATTGTAACTGTTGTTGCATGAATTCTTTGTTGTCCATTCGTTCTTGCCTGGCCAGAAAATTAATTTGCTTTTCACTTGCTAGAAACGCTTGCCAAATAGGCTAGTTCAAAAATTAGACTGTTTTCAGTCCCTTTATAGACTGTCAAAACAGTTTAGACATAATAGGCAAACTAACGCAAGGGAAAACACAAGAGAATACTGGGGAGGAGTGGACTACCCCCTTGCATGGCGACCCACCATGAGTTGGTTCACCCCATCTTTTTGCGCCCCATTCAAAGGATGAGTCACCACCCACCTGTATTTAGAAATGTTGGTTTTAAGAAAGGTAAAGCAAAAGACAAAACAGCTATTTCACCTTGAGCAACCAGATCACTTGTAGTCCACTTTTGATTTGTGCTGACAATAACAAGGGTGTGAGGATGAGGAAATGGTGCACCGTCATAGAAGCCAGTATCCAACTTTTGCCCAGTTTTTGCCTTGTTTAGGTTGAACACGGGAGAAATAATCTCTGGCTTCTCCAGCTGGACTTGCTCTGTGCTTCGTATCACATCATCATCTTTTACTTGCTTTAGTGGATGTTTTGATGACAGCAGAAAGCCAAGGTTTCCAGAAATCATTAAGTCAGTATCATTTCTTTTGTATGAAACACTAACACGTGGTTTGTATGTTAGTGATGTTTCCATCAGTCTTGGAAAACTGTAACAAGAAAAGAAACTATTGTTAAGGTCTCACATCCATGGCTGAATACCCATACAGAGAACAATAAAACAAACAGCAGAAACAATACGTCCAACCCTCAAAACAATAGTAACTTCTACACACACAGGCAGTCGAAATTACAAAGGAAACCCTGTCATATTATGAATAAGTCACTAAATTGCACATATTTGTAGTAACAAACTACAGTTTTGTTCACATTTTCAATGTTGGCAATGTTCAAAGGTTCCACTGAATCTCAGTGATTGGAATTGGATTGCGTGAAAGAGTTTGCAACAGTTTACCAGGAACTGACAGACAGTTTCATCACCATGCTATTACCATGCTGTTTTGCACGTTGTTTGCAGCCAATTGCAGCTTTACAGCAGTTCCTAGTCACAAAGGTATTGTAGATTGGCCACATGAGAGAACCCTCTTGTCAATTCTCAGGGAAAAGTAAGATACGGTTGAAATTGTATGGAAACACACAAGAAGCTAACCTCAGTGTAAGAACCTGATAACTTTGCTTGTTTGTTAGTATATTTTCCTAGTTGTTTTCTTAATTTTATTGTTGTGGCACTTTTTCTGGGGACAGGACTGGTGCAGCGGTGAGAGCACTTGCCTCCCATGTGCCCAGGGGGGGAGGGGTGACTTGCATATGAAAGGGGCAGGGATGCTTGTCATGTAACTTAGAGGTGTAAATTTTGGATTATGGTCTTACGGTGTTATGGGAAAAATACTGTTACATTTAGCCATGAAGGTCTCAATTAGGGTTGCACACAGAAAATTTAAAACATTACCTATTTAATATAAACAAAATGGTCTCTCTCTTGAGGGTCAAGAAAAGCTTGGGCCACACTCAGATTGGTCTCCTTTAGGGGTTTAATTCAAAATTTCTAACAAGCATCCCTGCACCTTTCATATGTGAGCCCCCCCCCCCCCC
>BLFK01000292.1:1248534-1281387 GCA_014634185.1 Astreopora myriophthalma
CCCCCCCCCCCATTATGATTGCGCAGAACAATGTTTCTATACTCTTGATTGCAAAACTTCTCCAATGAACACCACCACGAAATCACAGCAGTTATCTAAACATACATCTCATTGTTCCACTACAGCTGATACTAAATGCAAAATGCCATGCAATCCGTGATGCGCAGCTCATTGAAAAAGTAGAGATCAAGAAAGAACAACTGGAGGAAGAAAAGCGACTTGATGAAATGATGGAGGTGGAGAGACTCAAAGCCTTGAATGAATATGAGGAGCGAGAGAAAGCGTCACATTTGGAAAGACTTGTGGGGGCTCAAGTTCTACAGCAGCAAATCACTGACAGAGAGCAATTGAGACTGTTGGATGATGAGAAAAAGGACCAAGAAACTAAGGTACCTACCAAAAGATGTATAATGATTATAGACCCCAATAATGGCCACTGGTCTCATTTAGCAGATGTGCAGTGCATGTGTGAATGCATGTGTGTGTGTGTTGTTGGGGGGGGGGGGGGTAGACTAAATTTGAAAATTACCAGTATGCTTGTCATTTTTTCGACTTTATTTTGTTATCAAATAGGGTATTCAGGAGTCTCAAAACAGTTAATCGACTCAGTTAGGTTTTCAGCAAAAACAATAGTAGTGCTTGAGCGCAATCAGACATGAATGTCTAGTTTCATGCCAAAGTATCATTAATTGACTTTTTGTGGAATTTTGTGCATGTGACCTTCAGAAATAGAGGACAACAATAATCATTTAACTTTCTATTTTACAGGTAATGTTACAGTATCTCGATAAACTGCAAAAGGAAGACATGGAAAACTTGATCAAGAAACGTGAAGTGCAAAGAGCCTTGATGAAGGATGTAGCTAAGGCCAATGAGGTATTCTATGCCCGTCATTCATTGTCCTTTTATACATTTAGTCAGACATCCTGTACGTGTAGTCAATAGGCCCCAGGGGGGGTTACTCCTCAGAATTCTTGATAGAGATGTGCTGCCCGGTTCCCCAAATCCTGACCCTGTTTTAGACCAAAACGTGCCATTTTACAAACCCGTTTTCAGGCCTGGCCTCTAAAATCCATACCTGTTTTCAGACCTGGCTTTTGAAAATTGTACTTTGTTTGCAAACAATGACCTTGTCCAAGTGAAGCTGGGTACTTTATTTATTTATTTATTTATTTATTTATTTTATCTTTTATAATTACAATACTACAACTTACAGATTATGTACAAAAACAGTAAGTTACAAGAGTTAACGATGACATTGTTATAAAAAATAGGGAGGAAAAAGAAAACAGAAATAAACAATTAAATATAATTATATCTTACGAGGCAGCATACATTCACCCATTGTTGGAAAAAAAAAAGTGAAGGTCATGCATGGACAACACAAGAATTGTCAGGGGCGTATGGCAAAGCAGCGCCAAAGCTAGGGGAGCCGAGGTTTTTAGATGCCAAAAGGGAGCTAAAGTTTTTTGAAGCTGAGTAGTGGTGCTGAAGTCAAGAATTCACCCGAAACTTCAGCTCGAATGGTATATTTGGGTTACTTCTCTGTCTCTATTATTCATTTGGAGTTGAAAAGACAAATTCGTTTATATGCTCCTGTGGTTACCTTGAAAACCGTACCCGATTTAAGACCGTAATGCACAAAATCTATTCCCGTTTTCTGACCAAAAAGGCTCCAAAATCATACCCTTTTGGGAAGGCACATAATTAAAATAGCTTGTATGGGGGAATTATACTTGTGCTTTGATTGGTTCTCACTCAATGATCTATTGGTGTATGTACATACATATGTACAACTTTATTTTAAAATGCTGCCTACAAACAACTACAGCTGATTTCCATTAAGCCCCCTCATACATGTGAGGAAAGAGCTGAGCATAATGCCTAGCGAGGCAGCTAGCTCAGCCGTTTCCTCTTGTGTATGGCAAGGTTTTGGTGAGAAATTCACCTCGCGAGGCCGTGAGGACAACATCAAACATGCTTGACATTTTCCTCAAGGCCTTGCAAAGCGAAAATCTCACCAAAACTTCACCGCACATGAGAGGAAACGGCTGAGCCAACTGTCTTGTGGGGCATTTTGCTTAGCTCTTTACTCAAGTGTACAGGGGACAGACTTATAGTTGACATCACAGTCTTTACATAGGCTAATGACAGCATTAACGGGTTTTGTTTGTTTGTTGCTTTATATAAAACAAGTTAATAGATTCCATGTTGCCATATGTCTGTCCAATAATAGATGACAGCCTGGGGAGGGGGGACTTCCATATAAAAAGGAGAGAGATGCTCGTCGGAAATTTTAAATTAAACCCCTAAAGGAGACCAATCTGAGCATGACCCAGGCTTTTTTTTTTTACCCCTAAGAGAGACCATATTAAAACATGGGGAAATATAAAATACAGTGACTTTTAATGCACGCAACCCAAAAGGAGACCTTCACTGCTACATATGATTGCATTTTGCCCAGAACACCCTAAGTGAGACGACGAGCATCCCTCCCCTTTTTATATGGGAGTCCCCCCCCCCCCTGCGCAGGGATGACACAGACGTCAACTGAAAGTGTATGTCATCTGTGATCTATATTACTGAACATACCCAAGCATCATACAATCTATTTGTTTTAAACAGAACGCAATTAACTATCAATAAAATGCTTTAAGTCATTGTTGACATCATTGAATGAAAGACTACTGAAAGAGTTCTTAAAGTGCCTATGAAGTAAAAAATTTTGTTTGCTTATTTGAAAGGCCTTTACAAGTAAGTAAGAATGACAGTCTTTTTTTAAAGATCTTCTTTCATTCCCGAGATATTCAAGTTTTTCCTTAAAAATTGATGACGTCATAAAATGGTTTAAGTAAGAATATAAATCACAAAATCAAGAATATCTCTGGAAACATTTCACTGATCTCATTCAAACTTGGCACCAGTAATGTACGTCAGGTGACATACAGAATGACGCCCACTGTGCTGTTACCATGGCAACAGTCTAGGCTCCAGGCCTTGTTTGCGAAGAAACAAATATCTCCATTTTTGACCAGAGAAGGAGTGACAGATGGTCATACTCTAAACACACGTGATGCCCACATTACCTTACGTCTACTCACTACCTCATTGTAAGTAAACAATGCTTGATTAACACAAAAACTGGGAAAGTGACTCTCGTATAAAATAGAATGGGAAATGGAACTGTTGCCATGGTAACAGCACAGTGGGTGTCATTCTGTATGTCATCTGACGTACATTACTGGTGCCAAGTTTGAATGACATCAGTGAAATATTTCCAGAGATATTCTTGATTTTGTGATTTATATTCTTACTTAAACCATTTTATGACGTCATCAATTTTTAAGGAAAAACTTGAATATCTCGGGAATGAAAGAAGACCTTTCAAAAAAGAATGTGTCATTCTTACTTACTTGTAAAGGCCTTTCAAATAAGCAAACAATTTTTTTTTACTTCATAGGCACTTTAAGTAAGTTAATTTCTAATAACTAGACAAAAAGATTATTAAGTTAATTATTCCAAGAAGATTCACATACCTTACACTTTAAACAATTAATTTAATTTTAGCTTTCTGAGAATACTTGTTACACCTTAGTTTTGAATTTCTTGTTCTCCTGTTTACCTTAAGGAAATAAAAGTGCTTAAGGAACGTAAGACAGAGCAGGAAAAACTTGAAGACATCAAAGTCATGAATTATTTGAAGGAGAAAGCGGTACGTAGTTTGTTTGTGAGTAAACTTATTAACGGCTCACCGCAAAGTTCTGAAGACAAAATATATAATGTTCAATCCTTGTTTTTCTCGGATATATCAGCTTTTAAGTTGCCCGTCAAAATTTTTGCGACCGTTAAGGAAAATGGCTGCGATATAAATAGAACTTGTACATTATCTGAATATGATTCGTATTTGATTAAATGTATCAAATTTAACTTTAGTTCTTGACAATGCCAGTTTTGTTCTTGTACAGGAAAGAGAAGAGGCTTACCAGCATGAACAGGAGGCTGCTAGAATCGAAAAAGAGAAAGAAATTGCACGTCTCCGTGCCCAGCAGGAAAGAGCAAAGGACAAGCAAGCAGAAAAGGTTGGTGGTCTAAAATATTGCTTACTTCAGGTAAGTGTGTAAAAAAGAAATTAGGTCATTATTGATATTTCAATTTGTCTCTTTTAGGATGCTCTCAGAGCAAAACGAAATCAGGAGGAAGCCGAACGGGAATGGAGAAGGAAAGAAAAAGAGGAAGCGGAGAAAAGGTACCCAATTTTTAAAATGTTTAATAGTGGTACGTGTGTTCGTTTGGTGTGCCGGTTGCAATAGACGGGTGTAAAAACTTGGAAGTATTCGGTTTTACTTTATTTTTCATTTAAGTGATACAAGTTTTCTTTCTTTCGCAGGAGAGCAACGGAAGAAATGCTACGTAAAGCTCGCGAAGACCAGGTCAGAAACAAGGAGCATTTTTTAGCTGTCCAAGCTGCAAGAGACAGGGCTGAGTTCGAGCGGGTCTTAAAGTGAGTTTACCTCGCGACCTTCTAGCGACCTGTACGACTACCACGACTACGAATCGAGGCGACCACGAGTTTCCGTTCAGTGAGCTCGCGCCTTTTGATGTCGAAATTTTTTTTAACTGCTTGCGCTCAGAAAGGAACTTGTCATCCAATGAGATGTTTTCTAAGCTCTTCACTTCTATATTTTCTTACGAAAAAACCTTTTTGCGCTTTGGCGCATTGATTGATTGATTGATTGATTGATTGATTGATTGATTGATTGATTGATTATTTTGGGGGAGGGGGTGTAGATTCCAATAAGACGTGGAATCTACGTAGACTTAGCAACCATTTCTTTTAAGCTCCTTGGCACTCCGTCATTGCTATATATCTTGCAGTTACACATTCATATTTTTGTCTACAAGCAAGAGTTGCCATTTGTCAAGCACGGGAAAACTTGTCCGTCAGTCGTGCCATGTAGATACAACGTCTTCTAAACACGTGCAACTTGTGTCACACAATGTGAAACACGCATATTCCCGTTTACGCCTGCCTCGTGGAAATGAGTTAAAATTCCAGTACAACTGGCCATGGTGTGAGTTTTAGGTTCAAAAATGATGTCTTCAGAGATATATTGACATTTAAGTGGATGCTTTATTTCTGCAGGGCGCAAGAAGAGCAGACATTCAAAGACGAAGAAGCTGACAGAATCCAGAGTATTAGGCGCCATCAACACGCGGACGAAGTCCGGCAACAGATACGAGAAAAAGAGAAAGACAGAATCAAAGCTACAACTGCTTTCTTCGAGGAAGGAATAAAGCTGGATCAAGAAGCCAAGGCTCGGTACGCCGGTCATGTAATTTTTGCATTTTCCCTTTGTTTTTATAAGTTTGTTTGTTTGTTTGTTTGTTTGGACAAAGGAAGGTTTTATTTTCTCGCAAACCCGGCCTGTTGCAAAAACGTTGCTTTAACAACATCTCGAGAAACGAACATTTCATTTTGACACTCAAACTATTCTTCGAGTCTTCGAGAACTTAACCAACACCTATGAAGGCGCTGTTACACTAGGCAATTTTTTCGTGCAACTTGCCTCGCATTTTGTTGCGAGACAAGTTGCACGAAAAATTGCCCACAGACTTTTCTCGTTATTTTTTTGTTGCCGTAATGGTTGCGAAAAGTAGAAGTCAGTTCTACTTTCCGCAACGCGTCTCGCAACGTTGCAAGGAACTTTCCCTACATTGCGCAGTGTAACATCTACCCTGCAACTTGTGTCCCAACGTTTTGTGGCATCAAACATTGCAAATGACCCTTTGACTTAATGCGGTCATCAAAAGCGAGACAAGTTGCACGAAACGTTGCCTAGTGTAACACCTGTGAAAAAACTTGTCTCGCAGCGTGGGAACTTTCGTGGCAACAAAATTGCGAGACAGGTTGCGAGAGAAATTGCCTTGTGTAACAGCGCCTTAATGGAAGAAGACTACTTTTACAGACCGCTTATTGTTATTTATTGCTTTTTTCAGGCGAAAGAAATTAGACGAAATCAAGAAAAGGAAACTTCAGGGGCTGAGGGAAGCTGGTGTTCCGGACAAGTATTGCAACGAGGTTGCGCGCAGAATCGAAGCTCCGCCCCCTTCGCTCTCTCACATGTACTGATGTGCTCCATATATCACTTTGTAAATAAAATCACTTTTGTTTCGCTAATATGAATGTAACATAAGTCCTGAACTATTTTCTCCCTTTACATTTGAGTCAAATAAAACATTTAACTGTCACCTTAAGAAATTTATTTGAAAATGGGAAATTTAATACTTTCGTTCCAACGAGTGAAGAAACAATTCACTTTGTTACTCACCTTGCCTTTATCTTAGACTGCAAATATTTCGCTTTTAAACCAACTGTATTCTAAAAGTACATGTACAATTTTGATTACTTTGATCAAAAGAATACAGTCATAAGAAAAACGAAAAAAACTGCCTGTGTCTTTACCTGTGTTAACGACTTGGAAGATGGAGTTTGTTTCTATGTTTTAAACTAAATCGCTTATCCCCAAAGGGGCGAACCCATCGTTGTGGATATTACAAATCTGTTTGAATACAAAACGCGAGAGAAACAAATTGGCTAACTGAAGTTTTCACGCGAAAGAAAAAAAAAACTTAAAAGTGCAATAAAACCATGCGTTGCCAAAATACGAGTTCTCCACTTACGTAACTTCTAGGAGCATGGCCGGTTTCGCATCGGTTCGCTGGCCCGTGGGGCCGGCTTCTTTATATACGTTAAATTTAGGTTTGTAGAACTGATGAAATATTTCGAATGTTATACTAGCTGAAATACACTACGTATACACATACATTTCCTGTTAGAAACTGCTTTTCAAAGATCCTGTGTCAATTTGGGGCAAAGGCGTTGCAGAGCACTCGTTTGGAGATATTAAGTGTGCAAACCCCGACAGCCTGCTTTCTAACTGATGAATTTGAACGTTCGTTGATTGGTATAATAGTTTCTATTTTCCATGTTTGTTCTTGCAAATCATAACTTTCAACTGCCAACGAAGGACTTGTACTTCCGTCAATCTGTTGGACTCCACCCAAGACATAGAGCGCTCCCGCAAGATAGACCATGCTGCTCCGCTCGCGAGGTGTGTTTAAACTTGCTATCAACTGCCACTCGTCATATTCCGGTGTGTACATTTCACACGTACCAGTAAGGGCAGTTCCACTCTTTGCCCCGTTTTCCTGAGACAATGAACAACCACCAGCAATGAAGATCTTGCCTTCTGCCGCGATGCCACAGGCGTTCGATCGCGCTATTGTCATATCAGCGATACTTTCCCACTTGCATTCCACGGTGTCAAATCTCGCCGCGCTTTTCTGTGGTTTATGCAAGTAGTTGCCGCCAAGAACATATAGATACCTTCCCAAGGCCACGCTGCACACTCTGGAACCGTCGAGGATAATTTCATTTGGGCGTGAACAAACATTTGACCATGAATTTGATTCAGCGTGGTATTTGGAGATAAAGAATGACGTATCTGGGTTTAAGGTCCTGATGCTGACAGAATAGATGTCTTCGTTGACAACAGTTACTGCGGATTTGAGGGCTTGCTGCCAAACGGGAGCATTCTCCAAATCTAGTTCAGTCCAAAGATTTAATAATGGATCATAGATATGGCCTGCTGGGACGAGCGGCGACGCAAAAATTGGAAATGCATACAGCTTGCCTTGAAATGCGGGCAGCAGGTGAAATTCACCTGTAGATAGAAATGCAGCTTCTCCTGGCATGCGATACCATTTTTCTTCATTGGGCTGATAGTACAATGTTTCCTCGATCGTAGAAACGACAATATGTGTGTCGCGTCTTCGTGGCGTTGGACTGTAAACACCGTCCATGGCTTCCTCCACAAGCCTCAAGCAGCTTGAATTATTTAGAACAAGATCGTTGGTCGCGATTTCGTCGTATAAGTTGTCACGGGATACAAAGGCCAATCTCACGTGTCGAAACAACTCTTCGAAATACTTTTTTCGCTCGCTTTCGTTTTGTGCAGCCCACCTGACGATGATTGTGAAGACTTCTTCCTCCCTCGTTACTGCAATATCATCGCCGCGAATCCATTCCTCTACACACCGGCTTTCCAAATCAAGAAATTCTTGAGATGCAGCAATGGTTGTGAAGTTTAAAAAGATGAATTTTCTGAGGTTCGCCTCAAGATCGCGTAATTGGTATCTATTTGCAAAGTAATAGGTGGCAATACAGTTTGATAGTGACTCTATTTCTTGCTCGACAAATATTGCCGCTATCGTTTTCAAGTTTGGTAAATGTAGATAGTCCGCTGCCTCGATGAGGTCAAGTGCGTTGGTGTGAGTAACTTGTACGTTCCCAGAGCAAATGAATTCCAAGACAGCTTTCATTATAGACTCGCTAATGTGCTCTAATCGAATGATTCCTTCTTCGCCTGTCTCCTTCGTTTGGCTGTTAAGAAGAGCACAAAGATAATCACTTGCGGCTGAAATCTCCCTCCTGTCTGCCCTCAATTCTTTGCCTTCGGCTTCCAACAAGAAAGTTATTTCACCTGAATCGACTTCTTTCAACGACATTTCGGTTCCCGCGTCTTCCAGCATGATATAAGCTTTGGAGTTTGTTCAGGAAAAATAACTGCTTAACAAGCACACTGGACGTTTTATATTTTCAGTCTGCGATACAAAATCGAAAGTTAGATACCCCTTAATTAATTATGTAACCGGAAGCCGGAAGTCCATATAGGAAGAAAAGTAAGGGATCATATTGGACACCCGAGACGTGTAAAACTGACATCAGAGTCTATTTTCGTTTCGGTTGCCGGGTGAACGACTTTCAGTTATCACGGTCTTACCGGGCCTCTTGCTTTTACACCGGCCTTTTAGTGACACACGGTTCAACACCGGGCAACATTTGTTAGTTACTCAACAAAGACATTTATGCTGACAGGCTCCTGTGTTGAATGATGTTGCAGCAACTTGTTGAACGGAATAGAACGGGGGGTAACAACTCTAACAAACGCTGTTAGAATTGGTAAGTGTGCCACTTCATATTAATAAAACACAGTAGACCCACTGAAATACTTAGTAAACATGGCTGGTGACATACAAAAATCCCCTTGATCATTTTGAAAAGCGGTAATAACCTCTAGCTGAGTGTGTACTTTTAGCTATTTCCGGCTCTGTCCGATGATAAGGGTAAAGCCCAAAACAATGGGAACATTACATAAACGGCAAACGTGAGGGTGGTAAAGGGTATTTTCATGACTGGTGATCGGGTCTTTTTCTTCGCCGTGAAATGTGAAGTGGCAATTTTTTTTCCTTGTGATTCGTGATTCCATAGCAGCCGTGAGGCGTGATTTTGCAAAATTATTTTCCGTGAAACGAGAAATACATGTTTAAACCGCCGTGAACTGTGATTTTCATTGTCTTCGTTTTCGTGAAATGTGAAAGGACCGTTTTATTTTCCGTGAAACGTGATCTAGACCCCCAATTTGCCACCCTCAAACGTTGGGCTTTAATTTTCTGTATGCCAAAACTCACTGAAACTTGTTTGAAGCGTATAAACGCGAGAAGTGCCACACAGGCGAAGCGCAAGAACTGTTCCAGAACGGCCCTGTGCTCAACTCAAAATTTTATACCATAATATTCCGCATAATTACACACACACATTACATTGTTTAACTTGAATTTTAAACTCATCTCCTGCTTGTTAGCCACAGCCACCGATAAGGTACTACATTCTATAAATAGGCTAAAACAAGCAAATTTTAATGGTTTTAGGACAAGCAGTAGCTTGCCGTTTTGCCGTGAACGAAGGCTTTTTAAATAGATCTATTAAAGTAGTTCTAAATCTCTTATATTAATAGGACGTAGCTATCGCGAAATACTGTCCTTCGGTCTTCTTTCTATCACGCGTGACTCCGAGCAAGTGGCAATTCCAACTCTCCCCTCCCTTAGGCCACAATTGTCTGCGTGACTTCTTCTTCACGCTAAAAAGAATATGGCGAAGACGAGTTCCGACATCCAACTCTATGCTCCCCATGGCAATGGGAGAAGCAAACCTGTATCCCTCGCACGCTCCGTGGGAATCCCTGGAGCGATCGCTCTCCTCGTCGGCTCAATTATCGGGTCGGGAATATTCGCAACTCCAAAATGGGTTTTGGTGCACGCCGGTTCAGTGGGAATGTTTCTTGTTATTTGGGCATTGTGTGGATTCATCGCTTTATTTGGCGCCTTGTGTTACTGCGAATTAGGAACGCTAATACCCAAATCGGGCGGCGAGTATCAATATCTCATGGAAGCATACGGACAAATGCCCGCTTTCCTCTACGCCTACATCTTCGTGCTGTTCGCTAAACCCGCGGGAGTAATGAACCTTCTAGTGTTTGGAGCCTACGTGGTGGAGCCGTTTTTCCCTGGTTGTGCAAGTCGTGAAGACTTGGTTCCTCTTGTAAAAATTTTAGCAGTTGCTGCTTTAGGTGAGAGGTGAGATGTCAATTTGCTTTATCTTTCGCTGTTCCTCGGTGCAAAACAGGCTGTGAAACTTACGGTTGACGTAACCCGAAGAAAATAAAAACATGGAACCATGACCTCAACCCGCTCACAAGCTTTTACAACGAAGTAAACCCTTATGCTCCAAGTGGTGGTTCTCTGAGTCGTTAAAAGGCCTCTCACGCTCGACTAGGCCTGAGTAAATAGAATAAAATATTTTCAGTTATAATGCTTGCCGGCAATCCAAGCAACTTTCGGTTTTTGTGCTCAAATTCTGCTAACCTCAGCAACCCCTGTTCGAACCACAGTGCGTCACAGCACGTGACGTGACTGTCACGCAACGACTTCGGTAGGCGACGCGTCGGGAAAATAGAACCGCTGCCGATTTTCCCGATTTGTCAGCGATCATCCCAGACGATCGGGGATGTCTACGGTTTCAGTTTTCATTAGTCGGCAAAAACTGGGAGGGACGGGAAACAATAAAATGATAGTAAAGTGACTTCATTTTATTTCTCAACCGCTTCACAGGTATCATCACTTTTGTCAACTGCGCAAGCGTAAAATGGGCAACAAGGATGCAGATTGTGTTCACTGTCGCCAAAATGATCGCCATCATGACGCTGATAGTAACAGGGCTTGTGCGCTTAGGACAAGGTAAAGAACATCGTCGTTACAGTGTTGGACAGCATGGGTAATAGGCTAAGCCATTACTAGCTTCAAGGGACAACCATATGTCCTTCCGGCAGAAACTAGTGGTTCACCACGCTGTCAGGAGGGCTCTTTCTCCATTTTCTACTGCCTATCCAGTCAGCAATTTTTCTCAAATTCTAATCCGAAATGAGCATTGCTCATTTTTCTGTGCTATTTCTAAAATACGCAATCATTCTCTTTGTTGCAGGATACACCACTTCTTTTCAAAATGGATTTCATGGAACAAGCGGGAATATAGGAAAACTCTCGTTTGCATTTTACAATGGGTTATTTCCATATGAGGGCTGGTGAGTGGAAAAAAGGTTTGTAATTGAAACTTGAATTGATTGAACTTTTCATGACCTAATGACGCGCCCCTGCGTTGTTTATGAGGTCTGAGGTCTTCCACAGCTGAAATTTTCAAGTTTATCTGCAATTAAAGACGTTTGTATCTCTCAGGAATCAGCTTAACTATTTCACAGAAGAAATAAAGAATCCTAACAGGTAAGAGGAGCGAAACAGTGACATACGTCGTAGCGTTATGGCAGTTTAATCACTGAGAAGTTGGAATTCTGACTGAGCCCATTAGTCAATACGCAGCTATTACAACAGCCCACGCGATTGGCTCAGAAAACAATAGAAGCATTCAAACAAACAAACAACAGAAACAATGAACCCCAACCCTAAAAGCAATAGAGCTGCGTCCTAACGAGATCCAATGAAATTAGAGGTTGTAAACAGCTGTGTGGTATCTGCATTAGAGCGGTTTTCAATTGAGTGTCGTAAAACCAAACCCAAAGTCTTTACAGAGCCAATCACGTTCTTGAGGAAATACGCCTTCAGCCAATCACAGATCGAAGTAACAGACGACTTGGTTTTACTAGCCAATCAGAACGCTAAGCAAGTCGACGCAGCGTACGCAAGGCACCGGAAAACGAGAATGACTAACTAAAGTCCCACTTGGTTTTTAGTTTTGCAACAGATTGGTTTTTTCATCCAATCACAGAGCAACCAAAACCAAACCGAAGTGATCGCGTAATTACTTTCGACACAGGCTGCTCTAAAGCCTATAGGTTTCTATGGCATTTATCCCCAGTTTAGTTTAGTTTAGATTAATCCTGCCTTGAAGAACTCGGCCCCCGTTCTTAGAAAGTCGGAAGACAAAATTCCATGACATGCTGAAGTTGGTGGCTTAAATAAAATTGCCGCAATTCACGATGGCCCACCGTGTGCGCAAAGCGGAGCTATTGGTTCCACTTTTGTTATTTTCCTGTCTCTTAGGCGTTTTGTCTGCGCATGCGTAATTGTCGTTAACTTCCGATACGTCCCATGTGGAAGTTACAATTCCAACATTCAATATCACAAGGATCCTCTCATTTTTGTTTGGGGTGGGTGGCAGTATTATAAGAAGCCTTCCATCCCTCATCCGCGTGTACTACCTTGGCACCCAGCTAGCCTACAGTGTCACAGTCCGAACGCTTGGCGTGCGCATGTAGGTCACTTTGAAAAGATGCCGTGGTTTCCCACAGGAGCCTTGCTAGCCAATCATAACCCTTGCATAATAAACTGTTTGGACACGTGCGGACTGGAACTGAACTCGTTTTCGAAGGAAAATATGTCTAAAAATAGCTAGTATGGGAGTTTTACGCTCCGGGTTAGGGGCTCGAGATACAGTATTTGAAATTTGAATGTTAAAATGTGAATTTATGTCTGAGGTTTTTTCAAAATTGCCAGCCGAGAGGACAAAATGCTGTGATTTGATTTTAGAAACCTTCCTCTCGCCATTTGGCTCGGCATTCCGCTGGTCGCAATTTGCAATTTGTTGGTGAACATTGGATATATCACAGTGTTATCGGCACAAGAAATTTTGGTCACCGACGCAGTTGCAGTGGTGAGTGTGTAAGCAAATTTGTATCAGTCCGGTCACGGAAATCAATCGCGGGAAAATATCGGCGAGCTCTACAGCCTGTGCCAACCCCACCTTTACTTGGAATCTGATTGACTGAAAACGGGTGGGGGAGGGGGGAGTTCAGTGTGATTGGTTGCAGCAAGTCTTCAGGAACGTAGGCCCGCAAAGCGTGCATGCGGCACAAGACAATTGCGATAAAAATTGAGGCTGTATTACAAGCTGCACAGCAGTATTGCGGGCCTATTTCCATGCAACATGTGATGTCATATTGGCTTCGTGCACTAAACAATGCAACAGTGCAATACCTGTAAAATGTCTACGGTCAAGCTACGATAACTGTTTGACATCTTTCCCAGACGTCAAATTACATCGAAATTAGCGTTGGCTTAAACCACGAGTGAAATTTTCCCTGCGATGATCGTGTGGCCACGCCATTTGTTCAGCGTCTCTTTTCCCTCTGTTGACAGACCCTTGCAAATCGATTGTACGGAGTAATGGCCTGGACCATTCCCGTCCTCGTCGCTTGCTCCAGTTTCGGCGCTGCTAACGCCAACACTTTCGCAGGAGGAAGGTAAGATAGGAAGAAACAATGAACGCGATCTTAACACTCATATAAATTTGCAACTTTTGAAGTTCGGATTATCAAATACGGTTGCACAGGAAGCATAAACTAGAGACGGAATTGAATAAAGTATGAAGCTTACAATGTAAAGATTACCCTGTCTTTTCTCGAACGGATGGCTGATGTTCAAGCAGCGATCATTTTAAAATAGTCCGTTGTCACCTTGAATTATCTTAGAACTAACTCATTGACTACCATCTCCGGGGCTAAGGCAAGGCTAAGGAGCTTAGACCGATATTAGAGTATGCTCAGTGTCTCGCGTGGGATCCATACATTGTGAGTTTGAAAGGTTTTAAAAGGGAGTTTGACTGAAGGTTTAACACATGGGAAACAAACTGGAGCGGGTAAAGCCAGAGATGTGAGATGTGTATATATTTTTCAGACTGGTCTTTGCGGCTGCTCGGGAGGGTCATCTTCCTCGGTTCCTTGCAATGATTCACACCAAAAGACGAACACCGCTTCCAGCAGTGGTCTTCTCGATAAGTTTCCTTCCCCAGTACATAGGAATGGGCGTGCTCTCCACCCCCAGTGTACTCCCTACAGTGGGATTACGGTCGGCATGGGGGTGGACGAGGGGAACGGTTCGTCCGGAACACCCTGAATGGAATTAGGATGTTTAAACAACGACCACGGCAACGGCGACGCCACAAATCGACATGTTTAATGGAGAAAACCAATAGCTGTGCACACGCTGTACACATGCAGCATGCATTTTAGTACATTTCCTTGCCGTCCTCTGCAAAATAGCGCGGAATGACCAAATTTTGAGTTTCTGACGACAACGTGAGCACACAATAGTGAATCTGTCATTCTCTATCTTTTCTTCGACGCCGTTTCTACCAATCCAGTCATCGGATACTCGGCCGCTCACGCTGCACAGAGTGGACGAAATGGAGTAATCGTGAAGTACTTACGACAATGCGAACTTACATTTTGAAGCGACGTTTTCTTGGGCGTTAGCGTTGTCTTTGTGGTTGTTCAAACTCTCTATTGTATGTCGTTCGTCGTTGCTTTATATTTCTCTTTTTCGATTTTATTCAGAGCATTATTTCATGTGTGATGTTAATTCCCAACTCCACGTCGTTTGAGTTGTTGTTAAATTACTTCAGTTTCTTCGGTTGGCTGTGTTATGGCACCACGATCTCTAGCCTACTGTGGTTTAGATACAAAAGACCCAATGATAGGCGACCTTACAAGGTAAGTTTTGCTCTTTAAATCAACTGCTTGATTACGATAAACTCCTCTCTTGGTTTGGTAAAGGAAAAAAGTGTCCATGCATCTAGCATGTCATCTTTCTCACGGGTATACATGACACCGTCACCGCTATCAATGGTTGGAAGAAAATGTCTCGTTTGTAATGCGTATGTCGTCTCAATTCTTGTCCCCTAGGTGTGGATAGGAATTCCTATCTTTATGACTTTGGTTTCAGCGTATTTGGTGATGGCGCCGATCTATGAAGCTCCTCTTCAATCGCTTTTCTGTCTGCTGTTCCTTTTAACTGGAGTTCCATTCTACCTGGTGTTTGTCCGATATAAGAAAGCTCCAGCAAAGTTACTTCTCTTTGTGGGTAGGTTAATGCATGCTCTAGAACGCGTTTCAGTTGAGTCTATTATTTCGCAGTGCTCTGGGTTTGTATCACTACGTTTCGTGATTGGCCAAAAACTCTCACTCCTTACAACCAATCAGAAGCAAACCCAGAAGCATTTGCAACTTGCTCGCATGCGACTTTGCGCCGGCTTACTGTAACTGCTTCGAGCTCTCATTGCTTTATCTCATTACCCTTGTCTAACAACTCATAACCTCAAACAACCAATGAATGTCATAAGTTCGACACCTGTTAGGAGAACGCAGATTTTTCCCGCGTATGCTTCAACGAATGCGGTGCTTCACCGATAAATGTTTTATATTGCAACACTGAATAAGCATTATCTTACAACTACCACTGGTTTTGTTGAGACCAATATTAGAGATATTTAATACTATATTGAGCGTTTGAGTGCATGTAGAATTATTTGTACGGATAAAAACATTGTAACTGTTGGCAGTCATTCATTAATCAACGCATCCCACGTGGATACCTCCGGGCATCTTCTTTCTTAATGATTTGCGACTGAAAAACTTGCAGCCAAATGTGTCATTGACCAGAAAAAATGGACAAACTGTTTTGTTTTTGTTTTTTTCTGCGTGCTTTGAACCAGAGCCCTCATTACAGGCGAAGAATAAATTCAACTCCAAGTAAAACGTTACATAACGTTAACTCCATCTTTCTATGTTTGTTCTTGTTTCTTGGTTTCAGATCGCGTGACTTTTAAGCTGCAGGCGATCTGCGATGTGGCATTTCCCGAGAGCGAAGAGGATATCATTCATTTTAGCTGAGGGAAAGATCAACAGATTATAAAATGGAAACCAATAGCGGAATTGCATGCATCCTACAGTCGAACCTCTCCTTACGGACACCTCTCTAATACGGACACCTCTCTATAACGGACATTCCCCTTTGTCCCGAAAAAATTCTCACCTGTTTTCTATAAAAAAAAACCTCTATGATACGGACCCTCTCTAATAAGGACAACGGACACTAAATCTCGGCCCCAGAGAGCGAAGTCATATAAACTTAACCTCTTTATTACGGACACTCTGGTGATCCGGTGTTGACATATAGTTTGTGATTACGCAAGCATGAACGTTTTATTCACTGATCTTCAACTGGAGTTTGGAAAATTGTACTTTTATTAGTACCTTTTTAGGTGAAGCATTGCGTTATACGTAGTTCCTTTGGTTTCAAATAACTGATTCGTATAAGGTATGTACTTTACGGACAGCTGGATTCTCTGTTAGGTCTCAACATTCTTCATTCTCAATCGACTAAACTGCATTTTTAACACCGGAATAAACTCAACTAAAGGAAAACAAAACGAAACAAAATGTGGACGTTCTACACCTCCATAGCGATTTTACATGTTGCTGTTCTTTCACAGCAACCTTTTTGAACAGATGCTTATGGGAATATAACAGCTAAAAAAGAAACAGTTGTAACCAACCAATGTCCGGGAGAGTCCCTGAAGGCAGCAAACATTTTAACACTAGTTCATTAGGAGCTATTGCTCTTTTTGAATAACTTTTTAGTTCTTTTGTCCATCCCCTTTCCAACGAGACACGTTAATGTCATTGTATACGCGAAATTAATGTCCTCGTTTGTTCGCGCGGAATTCAAACAATAAAACAAAACAAAATATGTCTGAAAAAGCGACAGCGTTTTAAAGTTTTACCGGAAAATGCGTGGTTCCTTTTGCTGTTTTGTCATGCTTAGTAAATGCGCATGCGCCAACTCCGTGTATTACAAATTAGTACCAAAAAATATCCTTACCATATGGAATACATGACAACTATAGTCGCAAATATATATCGCTCCAAATCATAGTATAAAGCAGAAGGAGTTGAGCTACGAGTACGTAAGGGATTTGTCACGTATGGTCTAGGGGCCGACATTTCTCTCCCTCACTGCCTATCGGGGATAGGTATCCGAAAGTAGCAAGTATAAGCGATCCGCGGGCCGAAATCTCGGGGAGACTCGTCATGGTACACCGCTCCGGCTTAAATGTCCAGAGGTACCGCTACCGCTTCTGCATATTTTTCTTTAGGTATTTAGTATGCGCATGCGCAACTGCCCTTGTGTACCAATATGCCACGTGCGAGTAAATTAATATGTGCCTTCAAATCAAGATTACTTCCAGTCCGTGATAGATCTATTGTTGAAAAGAAGAAAGAGCAGAAGAATAAGTCGTAATTAGGGTCTCTCCGTTGGGAGGACCACAAGTAGTTAATATTCCAGTTAGCAGTGATAGTTTTTGACAACATAACAAGTTCGCATTTTGTTTCTGTTCGTTCGTTCGTCGTATCATTGTGTAACCCCGTTAGTTGGCAACCTCGTTCCCAGGGTCTCTGTTCTTTCCGTCCCCTGGAGCGAGAGAGGGGACGGGAAGAAGAGAGAGTTTGTGATTACGCAAGCATGAACGTTTTATTCACTGATCTTCAACTGGAGTTTTGAAAATTGTACTTTTATTAGTACCTTTTTAGGTGAAGCATTGCGTTGTACGTAGTTCCTTTAGTTTCAAATAACCGATTCGTATAAAGTATGTACTGTAACTGAGATGTACAAATCAATGTGTCTGATACCGTATATTAGTCAGTTTAGATACACTGGGCCTATTTTTCGTTACTGAACACGTAAAACTGTCAGTGGAGTCTTAAAAATGTTGCAATCTTGGTGACCTCTATAATACGGACACCTCTCTAATGCGGACACTTTCATCTGTCCCTTTAGTGTTCGCATTAGAGAGGTTCAACTGTACTATGTTCACGCACTC
Source organism: Astreopora myriophthalma (assembly GCA_014634185.1). Classification (NCBI taxonomy): domain Eukaryota; kingdom Metazoa; phylum Cnidaria; class Anthozoa; order Scleractinia; family Acroporidae; genus Astreopora; species Astreopora myriophthalma. The sequence continues at coordinate 1,266,605 of BLFK01000292.1, forward strand.
GGTTATTTGTTTAGCCTCCATGGTCGACATCACTATTGTTTCACAATAAAATTCACTGAACTTTATGTAATGTTGCATTCGTCGCTGTCTGTCTACTTCTCGAGTTTTCTACCTGAGCTACTCCACAGTAGACAGACAGCAAGGAACGAAGCGTTACATAACATTAGTGTATTTTATTGTGAAACAATAGTGATTTCGGTCTTTGAAAACAACCCTATTTCTTTTCCATACAAAGCCTTCCGTACTTTGAGCTTGGGGCGCCTGTGCCTGGTATACTTCAGGAAGAGTCAACTGTTGTCAGTCGACTGATAATGGTCACATCAAAATGTGTGCGATAAATCATTCTTAATTTCCCTTTCGGCAGTGAGTTTTCAGGATCTGAACGAATATGGTTTGGCGTTGAACCATCAGATCATCCGTGGAAAGTGCATCCGTTGTTCTTAGGCTAAAGTTCGTTCCATTTGTTGGACATCAATTGTTTTGTTTTATATGCTAACTGTCTTGTTATTCTGTGTCATGAAACCGTGTAACCTAACGTAATTGTTCATTTCGAAGTAATTAATCAACCTTCAACTGTTAGTGTGCCACTGTTCACAATAAATACTTTTTTGTACGCATTTTTTCGCCTTCACAAAATATTCTTTTGCCAGACGGTGTGATGAACTGTGTTTCCAGGAATCTAAGGACCCTGTTCCTTCCGTAAACAAGCCACATTTGGGCAGCAAAATGCAATATTAAGGACAAAAGCCTGTCTGGAGTATTTTACAAAGATTTAAATCGGAAACCGCAGTATGTCCGTTTCCCTAAGTGTTTTGTTCCTTGGCAGAGAAACGGTGGTGTTCGTACAAGGCACTGTCGGGGCATCGCGCAAACTCTCGTTAGTCTTCATGAAGAAAGGTTTAGTTACATTACAATATGCATGCAGTCACAACATTATTCCCTTAGAGTTGTCTAGAACACTGTACAACATATATAATTCATACTGGAAACCTGTTCAAGACTTTCTGTACTTGACCTCTTCTCATTATGTGTTGTTTTTATCGCGTGTGTTAAAGTTTTCGGATTCCATCATTCGCAGTTCACTGAGGTAGAAAAACTTCCTGTTTTTCCTGGTTTTTTGCTTCCGAGAAAGTGGAAACCTGCCGAAGAGATAATGGCCTCAAGTGTTTTCTTCGTTTCCCAAAATATGTCTTCGAAGAGGGTGGTAAAGGGTACTTTCGTGAACCGTGAATTGCCTATTTCATTTCCCGTGAAATATTGCCTATTTTATTTCCCGTTAAATGTGATTTCGATCAGTGAAGCCCGGGCTCTGAGCCGTGATTTTTTTTTAAAAAGTTATCCCTGAATTGATAAATTAGTAGTTAATTTAGTTACCGTGGACCGTGATTTCGACTGCTATCCCAGATTATAGTTTTGCCAGCAAAATCATACATAACACACCTAATTAATTGGATTTAGTCTAAGTTCAGTACGGATGTCGCCTGGTGACGAGGACACATCAAACAAGGCACTGTTTTTGTAATTCGTGAAAAGCACACTTTATTGTCTGTGAAATGTGAAACGACCATTTTGTCTCCTGTGAAATGTGATTTCAGGCACCCACTTTACAGTACCACCCTCTTGGAAGACATTGTAAAGAAAATGACTCATTATACTGAGCTATTTGTTTTGTTTCTTGCTGTAAATCAACCTCGTTCCCAGGGCTTTTCTCCGCCCCGCCCCTCCTCGGCGGAGAAAAGCCCTGGGAACGAGGTTGGCTGTAAATACCTTTATTTCATAGCCTTCATTTCCTGCCTGGATTTTCTTTCCTCTGGGCAGTGAACTGACGGCTGATATTATAAGGCCCCGGCTATTAAATAAAGGTATTTACAGGTATAGACGTCAAACGAATAGACTTCATATTGAAGAAACTTCGTCCTAAGTTGTTGAAATACGTATTAGAACTGTTATTAGAAATTTCTAGGGATAGATTCTCCCTGTCCTCTCTAATGTTACCCTTGGGTTGCCTGTGCAATGAGCAATGAGCGCTACACACATTGCAATGAGCGCTACACACCCTCCTTATTTATACGTGATAGCAAAGTCAACTGACTACTTTATTCTGTTTGCTAGCTACTGAAGCAAAGTTCCCTTTTTCAGCGTTTTCATGCGGAATCTGCACGAACATGTTTTGATGCCAAACCATTGAATACAATGTACATCCACTCTTTTTAAACTCTTTTTAGATTAAAATTCCTGGTTCCACTGCGTTCGCACCAAGCGTTTTGTTTCCCATGCTAGCTGTGTTGTTCCGCCGTTCGGATAGTGCACATGAAACCATAACTGTGACATAAGTCTTAATTTTGAAATTTTTACTTAATCGATTTCACTGAGTTTTCTCTGAGCTTAGGCTAACTTACGCTAACAATCATTATTGCGCTTGTGAACACTGTGCTGCTGCCTTTCCGCCTGCATAAAATACCCCTTTTGCTACAATGTCTGATTATCATGTTCTTAGGTCAGTTTTCTTGGTGTTTCCAAGGCCCCTGCTCATGACAGGCCCCCGTTGCGGATGTAGACACATCAAGAATATCTATCTTTCAACCTATATTCCAAGCTAAGTTTGACAATGAGAAGAAGTAAGCACGCGTAAACGAAGGCCGCAGGCTGATTTAGCAAGACAACAGGAACCTCACTTGACGACGGCGCGCGCAGTGCAAATACCCAAATATGGTCAAATTAGAACAGAATCCAGACTATTCCGCTCGCTCTCCCGTCGTCATCTGATGTTCCCGTCCTTTCCTATCATTCGGAGACGGAGCGCGACGGGCGAAATCAAGTAAGTAACAAGTTTTGAACTTAGGAAAACTTGGTTAACATTCACTTTAACACTTCGAAAACTAAGGAAGTGCTGCCCTAACAACAAGCGCCAACAAGTATAAGCGCCCCATTTAATCATTTGCGTTCAGAGCTGAAGGCTCGGAGCTCAGCGCTTGTTACTGCTCGGCTTCTCAGTACGCCAGACACAGTTGTATTTAGAACGAACTTTAAGAGTTTTCACAAAATTTTCTCAAGTGTCTCTTTCCTAGAAGTCATTAAAACGGCGGAAATATGTTAGAATTTTACCAATTCAGATCATTATTCTCATCAGTGAAGTGTATCAATCAGTTGGAAATGAAAGCAATTCAAATTCAGTATTTGAATACTTGTGATAGAAGGAGTGACGTTAATTTATCCGGTTTAGATAATTTAAAAGGCCAACTTTAGTTAACCATTCCGGCATTGCACTAGTGAGAGCTTTGAGGTAGGATCTGCCTTAACTCCATTTTTGTTCCTTTATCATTTGCTTTTAGTGAAGGACAGGGGTGACCTTCAATTTAACTGGCGGTGTTTTGTTTTGTTTTGTTTTTTTCCTTTTAGGAACCAACCGACGACATCTAACGGTGAGCCGTTTTCAGGTAAGCAGCTAGTTTTTTTAATTTATTTCCTCAAAGCAAAAATGAAACAACTTCTCATTGGTGGAACTGAAATCAGTGTAAGGGAAACCAACCATTCCACATTCATGTGCAACCAAGTTGAGAAACGTTTAAGCATTGGATCTGAAGCAATTTTCTTATGTTAATTCTTCATCTTGAGACATCAAATAGCGTTCAAGTAAACCGACCTCTTTCTTCACTAGAAGTTCAGTGATGTACCCTGCTAGCACAGGTTTCTTTCTGGCAATTCTTTTAGCACGTACGAATCGTTCGCGTCTCTTGTATTTCGCGTGGTCGGCTTGTTTACTTCCCGCGAAATACAAGAGACGCGAACGATTCGTACATGCTAAAAGAATTGCCAGAAAGAAACCTGTGCTAGCAGGCTATCAGTGATGTGGAGCTTTAAACAAAAGTCGTGGTACTTCGTTGCGCGTTCTTCCATCCGTTCCACTCCTGAAACTGGTTTCGTTTCTCGTTGTTGGTGGCTGCGAAACTGAATGTCGAATCATCTGTTTTAGTTTGTGCTGCTAAATTATGACAAAATCGTCTCTCCCAATGAAAAGCTCAAAAAGTTGCTAAAAGTTATCAAAAGTTTCAATTACTATTAAAATTCGTTAAAGTTGCTCTTCAAGATGAATTAGTCAGTCTTAATGAACAATTAATAACTTCAGTCAACCATCATGTTGAAGTAATTTTGACATTGACAAACACAGCCCCTGCTGGTCAGTGTATGTTTACCCAAGTACAATACACCTGTTGATCTTTCTGCTTTAGGCAAAGTTTGGTATGAAGTTCATTTCGGAGAGGCATTTATTACGTTTGTTTGAAAGCGTTGTGTTTCCATACGACATACCACATAATGGTGACCACTGACGACCAGCAAATGTTGTTATTCGTGAACTGACAGCACAGAATGTAAATTATTTGCATTAACACCAAATCAGTATTTTTTAATAGAGCTACAGATTCCGTCAGTTGTGTATTTGAACTAAGAGCTAAGCTGTCTGGTTATGCAAACGTTGCTCAAAGTTGCTCTGGGAGGCGAATGTCGCTCGAGGTTGCTCGCACCACAAAAAGCGTTAACTTTAACGAACACGGACGTATTTCCGGCTGTCTTTTCACTGGCAACAGAACCCCAAGGCGAATTAAAACTTGCCGCACACAATCTGCAAAGGGAATTTGGTTGTATCAAACGAGTTGATAATGGTAAATTAACCACCGAAGGGAGATTTGAAAGCTGACGTTGGTGGAGCAACGCTATTGGTGGCAAAACAGCAAATTTCCGTGTTTCACTCACCCACCGACGCAGCACCAAGATTTCTTTAGAAACAAAATCCGTTAGTCATATAATCTGCACAGGCCTACATTGTAAGAAAATTGGTAGCAAAACTCATCTATTTAACGAAATTCTTAATGATGCGGATTTCAAGCTTTCATAATTTATCATCAGGACAGAAGAAAAAAAAAACAAGTTTTAATCAGGTAGGAAAGCTACCGAAGTTATCAATTCCCGCTTGTCAGTAAAAAAGACTATAGTTCGCCAACAAATCCGCTCTTCTAGCGATGAGTTTCCGCGCTAAAACTTTAAACTCTATGAGCATTTCGGATTTCTTACATTGATGCATTCATATAATCAGTTCAGTCTTCTTACTGCGTTCGACCCTAGGAGAACGCAAGCATCCACTCAGTTTCGTTTCGCTGACTTTTGCCGCGCCATGTTGAATGACGTTACGAAAAATCGAAAAATCGGGATTGATTTATGCATAGTTTTTCATGCTGTGTATTAATGCTCCACGGCTCTCGGATCTCGAAGGAAGTTTGTGTTACCTGTGGACCATTTGATCTCATGTTAGCGTGGCTTGTTTTGTTAGGAAGTGTGATTTACAAGTCACACTGATTTACATTTGTTTCGTTTGATTAGATGGGAAACCTTCCAATTATTCAGGAATTGGGAACCGGCTTTCAGGCGCTTGGTGATCACGTCACGGGAAACCCCGAAAAAGGTCGTGAACGATGGGATAACTACTACAACGAAAGTGTCTTCGGATCGGCATGGGCTGGTACAGTAGAAAGATCAAAAGGCAATGAAGACAAAGCACAACAGTACTTTAGAGGCTTTGGTCGAGCCACTGGCAAAGCTATATTCGGTGGTGGCCTGCTGAAAGATGTTCCACTCTTTCACGAACTTGCGGTTTGTGGGGAATCTCTTGGAGACGTCCTTGGTGGGGGAGACACAGCGTCTGCATGGAGAAGATGGAACACATATGTAGAAGGCAGTTTGATTGGTGGAGGTCTGGGCACAGCGAGAGCCACTGTTGCTGGTGACAGGAAAAGAGCCGAGAAATTGGGGCAAGGCTTTGTTAAGGCCGGGTTAAGGTTCGGCGTAGCGGGTGTAAGCGTGGGAGCTGCTTTAGCCACCGCGGGGACGGCTGCTCTTTATGGAGCTACGTATTCTGCCACTGGAGCCGTGGTCGGGGTATTGACGGGGGCCGCTTCAACTGCAGCCACGCAGGTTATAGATGAGGGCGAAGTTCACGACCCTAGTGCAGTTGTTGGTAACAGTTTGTTTGGCGCTGCACTCTTATGGGCAAACGGCAACGCTCCCGGATTATGCGCAAATAATGCCGCTGGTGTGTTCCCAAGGAGTCTTCGACAAGACACGGAAGGTACCTACGGTTATGTCCCTTTATGCATGTTCGTATATGCATGCACGTTATGCAGGTTTAATCCGTTGTATGCATGCAACTGGTCGGTCTGTTTACCTTTCTCTCTTGACTTGTCCATCTTCTTGTCGAATAGCCTCGCTCGGTTTTTTGCCTGGATATCTTTGTGCATCAGTTTTTTGTATCCTTGCGTGTCTTCGTTTCTCCCTGTAGTCTGCAGAGTAAGCCTTCCAGTACGAAGTTTTAAATTTTCCGCATTCTGGCCGCACGAAAACTGGGGCGAATTTTTGCTCTCTGCCCGTCTGTTTGGTCTTGCTGCCTGTATTTATTTCCCCATCTACCTACTGTCTGTCTTTCCGCTTTCTTTCAGTGTGATTTTAGGCCTTTTTTCCACCCTTCATTTGCTCTCTCTCTTTATAGGACATGACCATCACAGTTAAAGAAAAAAAAAACACTGCCGCAGCAAAAGTTTTCTGGTATCCTAATTTGCGTTGATTTTTGCAGCTTTGAAAGAGATTCCAACTTACGGTGACGCAGCAACAATCCTCCAAGAAAACTTTGTGCAAGTTGATGGCCATGGTCCTAGAGATGTTGTTATCATTTTGGAAGGCTCCGCGTCAACTGAGAGTAGTGATTTTGAGGTCGCTAAAACAGCACTTCAACACTTGGTGCGTTTACGGGGCAAAGACGAAATAGACACCAAGTACGCTGCAATAACCTTCTCCGACACAGCCGCTTGGCTCAGTTTCCCTTTCTTGTCGTGCGACGAGGCATCAAAGGAGATAGGAAAGATTCCTTATCCTGACAGTTTGATTAACACTCAAACTGCATTTACAGAGGCAAAAAAGCTGTTTGATGACCGTTCTTCAGGTAAGTGTTTGAACTTGTTAATATGAGGGAGCAGAGATGCCCCAGTGGTGAGAACATTCGCCTCCCAATGTGCCCCGGGTTCAAATCCCGCATGACGCCATATGTTGGTAGTGTTTGTTATTGGTCCTCTACTTGGCTCCGACAGGAATCTCTCTGGTTACTCAGGTTTTCCCCTCTCCTCCAAAAACAGTATTTCCACATTCCAATTCGATTTAGATTCAATTGTAGTGCGTGGCCTAAACCGAGTTGGGTGCATCGAACATGCGTAGTGCGTAGTCTTCTCGACTCGTGTGGGACCTGTGTGTGTAGATGCGTTTTTCGAAGATTAAACCACTCGTTGCGTTATTATTCGTGTTACAGTGGACGAATAACCTCTTTGTGGAGGTGCCACGGCCAATTCCGATCATCATTATATGGCCAGTAGTAAGAACGGGCAAGAGAAAACAAAGGGGGAAGAGAGGGCATCCCCCATACATGCCATTTAGGTAATATGTCGCAAGTTACTTTTAGATCTACTCCCATGCTGTACAGATCCCAAGCGGATTACGCAACAGCCAATCATATGGCGGGAATGTGTTCTCTGAGCGTGGGTGTAACTTTCCCTGCATGAGCAACTTAACAAAGAAGTACATCTTCCTTCCAGCACTTTTCTGAAGTAATTGTTGGAGATGATTAATTTAAAACGAGTGGATGTTATTTTTCTTTCTTAAGGTGGCCGTAATAACGCGACGAAAGTGGTTTTCATGGTCATTAACGGCCATTCAGATATTAAGCATCACGTGACCAAGGCAACGGCTCTGAAAGGGCTCGGGGTACAGATTTTCTTGGTCGTTGTTGGAACTGAAATCGGGGACATTAACGATAAGTTGAGAGTGGTGTCGTATCCGCCGGAAAAGTTCTTCCTCCCAGTGGAAAATTTCCTAGGATTATTGCAGATTATTCAGAGAGTTGTATCGAGGGTCTGTCCAGGAGGATACATACCCGAAGGTGCGTATGGGGTGTCTTTAATTGCCACGTCCAGTCAAGCGACTTCGCGAAATTTCGCTAATGAAAACGAAAGAAGGGGACCAGTAAATAAACCAAGACCGGACAAGTATTGTTCAATAGAGTGTTGAAAGTAATGACGCGATTGCTTGGCTTTTCGTTTTGCTTAGCTCTATGATTCGATCAAAAAACTTGCGCGAGCTTGTCAATCAAACAGATGTAAAATAAAAACCAGTCCCTCTCGTTTCCGGCTGCCTTGACTTGCTTTGCGTTCTGATTGGCTAGTAAAAGCAAATTGCGAATTACTTTGATCTGTGATTGGCTAAAGGGTGTGTTTCCTTCATCACATGATTGGTTTTGTTCATTACTTTCGTTTTGGTTTTACGACACTCAATTGAAAACGGCTCAAAAGGAATACACCTAAAACCTGCCTACATAGAGCAGTTTTCAATTGGGTGTCGAAAGTAGTTGAGTGATTGCTTTGGTTTCAGTTCTCGTGTGCTTTGTGATTGGATGAGAAAATTTGCGCCAACTTTTCAACCTGTCAGATGCAAAAGAAAACTAAAATAAACTACAAATTTGTCACTCTGGTTTTCCCGGCGCTTGACGCCGGCTGTGTTAACTGGCTCTGCGTTCTGATTCCGATTGGCTCTTAAAACCAAGTCGTAAATTACTTGGATTTGTGTAGTCACTTTGCTTTTGGTTTTACGGCACTCGCTTAAATTGCTCTGTAAGAACTACATTGCGTTAGCGTCAAAGAGTTTTATATCATTAGTGTTTACTGGGTATAATCAGGCTATTGACAGGGTCTTATTCTTTTAAGAAACTCAGTGAGAAATGATTTTGTGTCTGGAATCTGGAAGAAAATTGGTGCAGTCTATTATTTTGTATAAAATATGCATGCAATCATGTGTAAATGACTCGATGCAATGTATACAGCATCCTAACTGACATGTTGAAATATACCGTAGTCAAAAGATCATCAAGCTTGATGATTTATTCAGTCTAGTCAATACACTGAGAAACTTGTATGTCGGTATAATTTTGGTTTTGGTCCAAAATTTTTCAAACCAGATTAATTTTTACATTTCCTTTCCCTCAGTTTAAATATAGAGTTAAACAAAGGATGTTAAAAATCGATTTATAGCGCCTGGGCATCCCATAATATCCTTCTCAGAACAATAGAATTCAAGATGGCCTACTCTATGTGGGATTAAGCTTTTTGTTTTGTTTTTTTGTTTTGTTTTGTTTTGTTTTTTATGGGCGGGGGGGGGGGACTAACAGAACATTTTAAAATCTCTTTTGAGACTTTTGGGGTTCAGACAACAAAGTTAACTTGAAAAGCACTTCCCTGGTCATAATTCAGGATTAGCTAAGTTCGTTTAGTTGACAACTTTTTCTTTTTTTGCATTTTTATTAAGTTGTTGTTGTTTTAATGTTTTCTTGATGTATTTTATATTTGGGAAACAATGAAAATGGTTGTTGCCGTTTCGTGTTCGAGGGAAAAGACGTAAAATAGCTCTTACTATCCGAGTACGTTCGCCGTATCATTGTTTGTTTTGAAGTGGTTTTATGAATTTCTCATATTTATCACATATTTTCTCAGCTGTTCAGAGTATTCCACCGCCCGAGGTCACCTTACAGCAGATAAACATCATTGTTAACATTGCCGGGGTTCCCGATGAGACATGTCCAGCACCTCAACAGAAAGATATCGTGGTTATTATGGACGGCTCCGGTTCGATTCCCAGTGGTCAATTTGACGATGGAAAACAAGCACTCAAGCACATGATGGAGATTGAGACGGAACGCGGAACCGACACAAAATTCGCTGCATTAACGTATTCCGACAGAGCCACTCTCAACTTCTCGTTTTTGCCACACGAGGAGGCAGCAAAGGAGATAGGAAAGATTCGCCACCCAAGCGGTCAAACCAATACTCAGGCTGCGCTTGCAGAGGCCAGGAAACTGTTCGAAGACCATGGCCTTTCCTCAGGTAAATATTTATACTGCATGACAAAAGTGCATGGCTAACACTAAGGAACGAAGTTAGAGTGAACGAAAGAAGTAGAAGAGTCGAATGACCGACGGAGCAAGGGGCGCGAAGAAGAGAGACCCCTAGTCTCCTTTGCAGACGCTCTTTTGGCTCGTCACCCAATCTTGGGGAGGAAAGATTGCGTGACGAGCCAAAAGAGCGTCTGCGAAGGAGACTAAGAGACCCCAGGATTCCCTGGACTTTTCTCGGCGCCATCGGTGGAAATAAACCTCTCGAAACGAGGTTGAATAATGATTTTCGAGAACACACAGGCTTACCGTTACCTTGCGAGCAGTGGATTATCTTCTCTTATCCGCTTTGTTAGCTTTGCTTATCTCGTTTCAATACCAAAACGGATAAGAGAAGAGAAACTGCGTGCAGGGTAGTTTACCGTTGTCTGAATGGCATTGTGTGCTAAAATGGCCAAAACGATTATCAAGCAAACCTCTACAGCGGCGGCTTTTAAGTCTTCTCACGGTGTTGGTGAAAATTAAATAAAATGATTGAAAAACAGTCTTGGCAGGCTTAGGAAAGTTTTGGCCTGCGAGAAGCTGAGATGTATAAGTGCTTTTTTTAGTCCAAAACCGGCAAACAAGCAGTTGCACAAACGGGCAACCCTAAAATCAGGAACCCGGCAACCGGAATCCAGAATCCGGATTCCGGATTTCTGTTTGCACTCATATCACAAATAACACTGGAAGTAGGCCTAAAAACGTTTGGCCTAAGCAAAAGTTTTTGGGCCTAATTCCAGTGTTATTTGTGATATGAGTGCAAACAGAAATCCGGATTCCGGATTCCGGATTCTGGATTCCGGTTTCCGGACTTTAGGGTTTCCCTTCACGGGCAAACACAAGAACTAAGAAAGTAACGCATTTCAGTCGGCAATTTATGACTAAGGGACAGTTCTTTGCCCGTGTACTTCTATGTGTGGCGTTTGTTTTGGTGATTTGGTCACTCAGAATAAGTAAAGTTTGACTCCTGTCGTTGCGGTTGGCAAGTATTTCACCGAACTTATCACTCGGGCCGCCGCCATGTTTTTCTCACTAATATTGTGGACATTTCAAGACTTCATACATCAATGATGCCGGACGTCCTAGAATCTAAGGACTTTCCGTAAAGTCAACTGGTCCTCGTGCCCACGTTACAGCGGCTAAGAGGGCCGGACGGTTCTGGGGACGAGAATGACGCCCCACCAAGAACCTAGGCTCTTTCTCCTATCCTCCCTTGTTGTCCACAGAAAGGGTCCCCTGGTTGCGACTAAGACACGGCCACGCGATTACAACAATACCGCCACGAGGATGAGGAGGTTTTTAGCGGCACCAATTTCAAAACTTTGCCTCCCCTCGCACTCAATGTTTATTTAATCACTCAGAAAGTGCGTGGTCACGCAGCCAGCGGCAACCAAAGTTTTTCCAACGGTGGAAACGAGAGAGAGCCTGGGTCCAAGGTACACAGGCAATTTCAATCGGTTATCATTAAATAACATCGGGTGAGGTAGATCGAGTGACCAGCTTTCAGGGTTACGGTTAAAGGGTTTTCTTTGAATTGTCATTATTGCGGGCGCTGAAACTACTTCACACCTGTGTTATCTAATGCCGACCCTTTCAATCAAGGATTTGAAATATGCTGTCCACAGGAAAACGGGCTGATGCAAAGAAGATGATCTACCTTGTGACCGATGGCCAATCCAATGTCGAGAGGCATCGGACCCTCCCAGAGGCGGAAGCACTGAAAACCATCGGGGTTGAGATTGTTGTGGTTGCTGTTGGAAGCTTCACCCAAGGTATTGATGAGATGGTTAAGTTAGCGTCTTATCCACCGGAAACGTTTCTCTGCAGAGTTGAAAATCATCACGGATTTTTAGAGATTGTCAAGTTGGCCTTAAAACAGGTTGCTCCTGCAAGATATGCACTTGAAGAGGGGCAAAAATCTCACTAAAGACTGTTACAAAAGTTGCAATGCTGTGTGTTCTTCATTAATAGATTATAGTTCTTTTATTTGAATTGAAAACAGGGATTGAATTCACACCGTGTAATGCCTTGATACAAATCTCGGTCGATAACACGATCGAACATACTCTCAAAACGAATATAATTTTAGTAATGTGAAAGATTTTTGCAGGTTGTTTTGTTTAATGATCATTTTTGTTCACTTTAAGGTGTTTGACTTTCCTTCCACGGGTAAGAATAGTAGCAACGAGCCTTTTTCGCGCAAATGGAACACGGGGTTTTCTGTCTGTAGTTTTGCCTGGTTGAAAGGTTGAAAAATATCCTTTGCAAGGGCTACGTTTGCCTTAAGGCTACTAGTAAATCTGGTAGCAAAACACAGGTAGATCAGTCGAAAAACGTTTCTAAAACGCGTTGTTTTTCATTTCTCCTTTGAATCAAAACTAAACCATACAGTTATGAGCGGACGTAAACGAAGCACAACTAATTTTGATAGCGGAGAATTAAAGAAACGACTATCGCAACGGCAAGGAAACGCCCATTAAAGATGTAACTTATCGTTATTCTAACAAGTTACTTACTTGTTCAACTTGTCCCCATTGCTTGATCTTTCAGCTGAAATCAACGGCACAGAATACCAATAAAAATTTCGCTATCATGTGCTCACTCAAGCTCACGTACTCAACAAAACCTTGAATTTGGTCATTTGACGTCACGTTTTGACGAGAACGGTGAGCAAATGTACCGAAAAGACATGCTGCACGTGCGGGGCGCTTGTTTATGCTCATTAAAACCTTCTTTTTTAAAATTAATTATTATTTTTTAATTGGGTTCCCGAGGCCATTGCGATGTTGAACTCCCTGCTTTGCTTTCATTTATTTGAGTGTTTTATGCTTGAGTGGAAATGATTTTACCTGCGTTCTTGATTGTGATAAGTTTGTTCAGGTCCTCTTACTGGTAGCTGCCATCAACATGCGGCTAGTGCTTCTCTCGCCACTGGTAGTCCTGTGGTGTATTGACAGCCTGTGATACCAATAAAACTTTTCAGCGCAAGCTTCAAAAGCTAATTTTTACGTAGTCATTCATGACATCATTACCAAACTGAAATATTGCAGCCGAACGCACTTCATCCTTCTTAATAATTAATCTTTGATTACGCTTATTAGTCCGAATAGTAGAACTAAAATTTTTATTATTGGCCGTATAAAGCGGTCCATTTAGAGTAAAAGAATAGATATAGATATAGAAGATATAGAATAGATATAATTGAGAAGAAGATATAGAATAGATATATATTGAGAAGAAGATATAGAATAGATATAATTGCGTGTGTTTTAGGGTAAACGGTAAACAATGTACTTACCTCAAGAACTGGTTCTATGTTTGCCTGCTTTTTAATTTGCCGGAAATAAAGCTTGTCATTTCCTCAGAACCGTCGTCCCCAGTTTTGCTTGGCTCTTTCGGCCTAGGCTCTCTCTCTCTCTTTTCCTCCTTTGTCGAAGAGCCTGGGTTCGAGGTTAAACTTCTGTTAATGGTTGAAACTAATTAACTCGATTTTATTCTAGAACAGCTCTCGGAAGTTATACTAATAGTAATCTGCCTGGTCGAATGAAAAACTGCAGATAGAGATAATCGGTCTACAAAAATTCATTATTCCCTCACGACAGCTTCTACACGCTGTGCGTTCCTAAGTTTATACCGGTGGGATGAAACCCTGGAGTCCAATCGCTTCGACTCCTGTTAGCAGTATTCGGATTTTTTTCGAGTATGCCCGAGTCACCAGCGAAAACATACATCACTTCGAACCAGTGTGGTTGGCTGAATGATTCCGGGGGAAAGGCAGCTGGAGGCGGAAATGTCTGGGAGGGGCGGGGGGGTTACCCCTAAGAAACGTTTGGAATTTAAATCTTCGGGTGTGAGGTTTTAAATCGAGCATTTTCCAGCTACAGCTAAATCGTGGTAATTTTTAAGGACGCCATTTTCACAGCTCGTTAGATTAAAGATCAGTCTGTAGTAAATCATTGCCTTGTCTTGATCCTATCGGTCCTATTCCGAGTTTTACCAAAGGTAACAATCGGTGATTTCAAGATCGGTGGGAGCCATCAAGACAGACGATTTGCGTTACCGAAATATTCGGGGAGCCACCAAATAAGGCAACTTCTCGATACATCAACAAAAAAATGAAATGCAACAATACCTCGTTCTTTTCATTCATTGTTACGAGAATACTTTCTATTGTTTTCAATCGTCTTATAGAATATTCACTGGCGTGCAACAATCCATGTTGATGTATTTTTTAACACTTAAAGTACGATAAATCGGAAATTTGCATTTGAAAAGGCTACAAGATGAGGCCGAAAGTAGCCGGTCGTTTGTTTGAATCAGGCATAAAATTCTCTTTCTTCAGTTTGAATGGCAAAATGTCCGGCAGCCGGGAACGGTCTCAAATAGGCTTAATGATTGGTAGTCATTGCATTTCCATAGAATATCTACGAAATATCCCGATCCAACCGTCCGGAAGTATTATATCTTCGTTCATAGAAACAAAGCAAACGGAGAAAGACACGAAGAAACGAATGCAAAGCGATTACAAGGAGGAATGTAATACATTGGGTCACTTCGTTGCAATTTAGTACAAATAAGCCAACATGCCTTGCTGGGCACAAAGTACAGCGGAAGGAAACATATTTTGTTTCCACTATCGCAAGCTGAGCTCTTCTCTTGCAAGAAGAGTATTTATAGTGTCCCCATAAATCAACTTAGCACGCTAGCTTTTGCACGAGCCTTCGCCCCGTTAAACGAGCATTTTTGTTGTTGTTGTTGTTGCAAA
>BLFK01000292.1:1294867-1332367 GCA_014634185.1 Astreopora myriophthalma
CTGATTCGCAACGAAAACTATAACAGCGCACTCTGATTGGCTACGAAAACTATCAAAAGATTAGAGCTACACGAACGGGCATTGAAAAGGGTTACCGACGGACTTACTTACACAGATCATGACATTAGTGGCTACGCCTCTTCGAGGCAGGTAGCCACAAAAATTGGGGCATTTGGGGGGGGGGGGTGGGGGCCCAAGAGAAAGAAATTATGAAAATACAGGGGATAAAATTGGGAGGCTTCTTTTAATCGCATTCCCTTAGGCTCCCTTATGTTTGAAAATACATGTAGGCCTTCTAAGGATTTAGCTTTCTCCTTACAAAGTGAGCCCTAATTACAAAATTGGCAATTTTTTAGCCTTGTTTTGAAAGAAAAATTGCCATTTTATTATTGCCCTTTTACGCCAAGCCCTTCATTAATTTTAAATGAAAAGAGTTGCGTATAATTGGTTACATCTCGTGGAAGTCAGCTGTAGTGAGTTGTGATGCTAATGTTGCACTGTTGTTGTTTCTTGTGTTGGAAAGCTAATGAGGCTAAAGGAAAATCATTTATAAACAAGAACGCTGCAAAACATTGGTAAGAGCCAAAGTAGTGTTCCTGAAACTTGCTGGGGAGAGGGGGGACTAATTGAACTATTGTTTTTTCTCTGTTAAGTTGAAATACAGTGTACTTAAGACTGCGCCACACACCGGGCCAGCAGAACGCTGGAAAGTGCCACTTAGGAACTACTTTTTTGGCTTTTGTGTGATTGAGCTCGAAGTTGGCAGGATAACAGAACTTGGTATTCTCAACAATCATACACTTTTTGTTTTTTTTTATTTTGCTGGTTTGTGGCGGGAAAATGACATCACAAGATTGACAGCAATAATATTGATTGACTGATTATTGAGTCATGGTCATATACAGAATGTTACATGACCAGAAAAAAGGCTAAGAACTGCAAATGGAGTTAAATGTTTGAAAGAATGCTGTTAGATGAAATCCAAAATTTGACACATTTTCTTTTTGGAAGTTGTAAATGCTGAAATTATGATGGCATAAGTACACAAATTTTACTTCCATTTTCGAGTTAACTCCTTATTTCAAGAGAAAAACATTCCTGTTTGTCTGGACCAATTGTCACATTTTCTACGTAATTCAGTTGGGTTTACTCCTTGAACATCAGACCTTTTGACAGCTCCATGTCTGTTTCTGTCCACGAAAGACACATTATTGATAAATAGTTGTGTTACATTTGTTTTCCATGTTTCCACTTTGACGTTTTTCTTTGGTTTTATTTGTTAAGCTTTTTGTTTGTTCAAATTAAAATGTTCTATTTATATTGCTCCACTGATTGATTTACCATGTTGGTCCCCCCCCAAAAAAAAAAAAAATTCTAGCAAATGTGACAGTTTGTCTAGACAAACAGGAATGTTTGGCACTTGCAGAAACTTGGAAAAAAGGTTAGTTGTTCAGCATAGGTCAAAAATGTAGTATCTATTTGATGTGGCTAAATGAAATTTAGGCGAGGTTATAATTGAGACAAAGCTGGTCAGAAGTCACCACTCTGACTGGCTTGGGAGCGGCCATGGAATTCTTGCGGGGAGCTCCTCATGGTTGCCACGTAATGGCTTGCTTGCAGGCCCATAGTGCAGCCATTCTTGCTCACTATATTTAAAGCTTTTCCTTCTCCTCCTCCATCTTTGGTTAGTATTGGGTTGGTATGTAATCCACTGAATTTGTTTCAGTGGGACAGTACCTGTGGTGGTTGCCACTCAAGGGTTGCCATGGATACCTCCTTCCCCCTGACAGATCACTTCCTGGCTCCACCAGCTCTCAAGCTCATCTGTTGTTGATGAGTTTAACTGTTATTTACAAAAGCAGCTTTTCAGGTTGCCATTGGGAAGAACTTTATTAAAAAATTAGATTATTCGCTCTCGATTTCTATCGCGTGATAGTTGACGAGGGCACAGCCCGAGTCAACTATCACGCATAGAAATCGAGAGCGAATAATCTAATTGTTTTAGTATAAATCTACTAGTCGTTCAAAACTAGTGGCCGCCATTTTGTTGAAAACCGCTACTCGCTATCTATCACAGAATAGATAGCGAGTAGCGTAGCCAATCAGAGAACGGCATTGGTAATAGAACGCTAGTAGATTTATATTAATATCTTATATTAATCACATATTTCTTTGTTAATCAGTAAACGGCAGCTGGATGACCTCCCTGGCTTAGTGTCTCCAAACCCAAGTGACACAAGTTCAGATGAGGAATACACTCGGCCTGGCTTTGGCATGCCAGATCTAGTTGATTATGAGGAGGAAGATAGTGCAGACTCTGCTTATAATCAAAACGAGGTGAGGCTAATGCATCAGTCTGTTGGCAAGACAATCACTTGTATGTTGCTATGTTACCAGTAACGATCTTGGACAAAACTGTTGAAAATGATCTGTTTTGCATGGGGATGTGAAATGTGCCAGTTCACACACCTCCCTCTAGAGCTTTCCAAACCAAGATTGCATTGGAGGAAAGGGGGTCAACGAACAAAACGTTAATTCACAGAGCACAGAAACACTATCATAGGTGTTGTCTGTCTCTCAACAAGTTTTGTCCAAGATTGAAGCAGCAGTGTTTCTATTGAAACAATGACCATCCAGCCGCTTGCAGATGCTACAATACTCTGTTAAAAATAAGGGGATTCGGTGGGGTGCCAGAGGGAGGAGAACAATCCTGTACCTTTAAATCCCAGTTTCCTTCCATTTTACTGGCGTCTTCAAACCGATGCATTGTGCACTGTTTCTTGCAAAACATGAACTGTGGAATGTTTTCCTTGCTTTCTTCAGCTTGCTTCCACTGACCTTTCGAGGTGGTACTTGGCAGCTTGTTTTCTCTGTTCTTAATCTTTTTAAACCTCTTTCTCTTAGTTTCGTACCTCATAAGAGGTACATAAGAGGTTAGCCCTGTGTACTGCTATGATCCGTAATGTAATGCCACAGAGAAGTGGACAACTCAGTTTAAATGAATTTTGATAAGATTAGATGTTAAAATTAATGTTTATGTGGTCTCTTGCTTGGTGTTTACAGGATCTGAACTCTGACAGCTGTGATGGTGAGTTTGTTGTTGAGGGATAGATTTTCTTCATGGAATATCCTGACATACAGTTTTTATGCATGAGTTCGTTTTGCCTGTAGCTTTGCGAGCAAGCGAGTTACGTAAAAACAAACAAGTATGCACTTTCCATGATGAAGTTTGTTTCTTTCTGTTCTGTTTCTGTTTCTCATAAAAGTGGCACAAGAGTTTGCTGGAGGGGCTGTCAAACTTTGAATGTTTGGTGGCCAAATATGGCACATTTGATAGCCAGTTAGATCATGGTTTTCTGTCATGTGTTTATGCCTAGCTGCTATCGATGGAATTCTGTTTTGGGAATGAACTGAATAGCTCTGAATAGAACTGTTTGCATCGTTAGTTGCTGCTTTTTAGTGCAAAGTCTGAAATATTGATGCACTTTCTTAGTCAGTAGGGACCGTAAGACTTCAAGTAAGAACATCATTGTGTGCCGGTGCAAAAACGTCAGCATTCTAGTACATGTAAATAGTGAATCTTTCCATTCCTGATATGTACATTGTACCAGAGCATTTGGGAACAGGGCTGACTCAGTGGTGAGAGCATTTGCCGTCCACCAATGTGACCCAGGTTTGATTCGTGAACTTGGTGTCATACAGTTGTGATGTGGGTGGAGTCTGTTGTTGGTACTGTACCCAGCTCTGAGAGGTTTTTACCCTGGTACTTGGTACTTATTCGGTGCATGACGTTTAACCCTTTCCATCCCAAGGAGTACTCCATCGACAAGTAAAATCATCTGGTGTTAGCTAGGCCTTCCAAGGGGGTTTGCCAACAGGCGACATGGCCTCAAATTGTGGTGGCAATGTTTTTCCAAAACACTGACCGCCGACAGGAACTGACCAAAAAAAGGCAACATTTTATTACAGCAACAGTGACGAGATACAACAGCGACACTGTATTTAACAAACTGGTGACGGGCTGGCTCTAAAACAAGGGACAAAATGACACCAGAACTCCCCTTTGAAGGCCTTGTTAGCCATAGTAAATCTGTAAAGTCGCTGTCGGGCATTAAAAGGTTAATGGAATCTTTCATCATTGGATCTTTTCCTTGTCCTTCACAGGATATGAATCGGACGATTCATCTGCACGGTTAGTTGCTGCTTTTTAAATCTTGTTTCACTG
Organism: Astreopora myriophthalma; assembly: GCA_014634185.1. Lineage (NCBI taxonomy): Eukaryota > Metazoa > Cnidaria > Anthozoa > Scleractinia > Acroporidae > Astreopora > Astreopora myriophthalma. Next base: position 1,299,093 of record BLFK01000292.1, read on the forward strand.
GTGAATTATTTTGTGTGATTGTGTTGCAGGTGCCAATGAGTTCAGGTTAAAATTATTTTGAGCGAGTTTGATTTGAAATTTCCTTTGTCTTGTATTGATCATAGAGTGGTTTTCAATTAACTGTCGAAATTAGTTACGTGATTGCTTTCGTGTGCTTTTTGATTCGGTAGAAAAAAAACTGCAGAAACTTCTCAACCAATCAGATACAAAGCTTAAATAAAATTATTGCCACTTAGTCACTTCTTGTCACTCCACTCGCTTTGCACTGGCTGCTGTAGTGTTTTTATGTTACAATGGAAGTTTTTGTGTTACCTTGGTGGGGTCTTCCCGAAAATGATGATGGCATCATTATTTTAAGGGATTAAAATACATGGTTTATACAATCTGAACCATCCCTGACTAATTTTCTGAGAAACCCCGCAATTGGCGATGAGGATGGGATGCAAATAATCAACCACAGAAAATATCTGAGTTTACATTCGTAATTTAACAAGAAACCCCACAGCTGCTTTGACTTGGTTTGCATTCAGAATGGCTAGTAAAAAACCAAGTTGTCAATAGGCCATTTCCAAGTTCTCTTCAGCCACTTTTTCAAAGCGCGTCTAAGTGCGAAGTCTAAGTCTTCCTTATGAAAATGTGTTTTTATTCATATATGAAGTAAAACTGATTACCATCACAAAACTTTGGCTCTCAGACTCGCTCTGAAAAGTAGGTTGATGTGAACTCAGAAATGGCCTATTGCTTTGTTCTGTGGCTGGCTGAAACGATGTATTTCCTTCAGTACATCTGTTTTTGTGGTGTTTTACACTAAATCACTGAGAAATGAAACTGAACTTGAACTTTGAACCAACCATACAACAGATCATCTAACAACTTGCGAAGGAATGAACGAAAGCGCGACCGAAGAAAAATACTGCTTTAACCTTGAAAACTATTGATCCAGCAAGTCCTCTTTTCCCAGGACTTTCTGCATTTTTGTTATTCTCCCGAACATTCCAGGTCAATCATGTGCTATAAATATCGCAAATCCCGAACGCTCTTTCGATGTCACGCAATCCTCTAGTAATGGTGTCGTTACAAGAACTTTCTTCCAAACAACATCATTGGCTCTGTAATTACTTTGATTTTGGTTTTACTGCAGTCAATTGAAAACCACTCTAAATGAAACACGAGGAAATTACAAATCAAACTAGTTTGAGATGATTTTGACCTGAAGTGCATTTAAACCTGCAACAGTTTTATACAGTTAAGATTTAGACTTTCTCAAATTTTTTTTCCAGATTAGGATATTAGGTTTCATTCCTTAACAACCTAAATCGGCAATTTGATGGTAATAAATTAAGATACAACAATTTTTCAGTCATTTTCTTGGCAAAAGTTTGATTTTTTGTTTTACCTGTGCTTAACAGGAAGAAGCCAAATACAGCCACTGAGGTGAGGACCTTAAGCAACATAGTTGTTTTATTTAAATTCACACTGGTAACAGTGGCTAATGTGTGAAATGACAAATTTATCGGTAATTATGCAGGCTTTACCGATTAGATTCGTTATTTCATGCATTTACCAGGCTCAAAATTCACCATCTTCTTTACCTCACTTGCGAGAGAATTTGAACATTTCAGTCCTAGCAGTATGCAGAATGTTTGTCACCAGAACCTACAATGGAGGCCAGATGTACTTGGGACAGTAGCAGAAATCGTTTCAAATCCATACCAAAGAATTTCTCTGTTGTACTGTCTCCGTCAGTCTTAAGTACCTTTCCCCCTTCTCACCTCCCCTAACAATGTTGAGAAGCTCTTGGTTAAACTTTGACACCTGTCCTGCTGGTGTAATGTCTGTCCAATCCTTCCAGTTCAACATTTTTTCTGGGGGGAGGGAGGGGGAATTGCAGTGAATTTTGCTGTATCATGTATACCACCCCAACACTTTTAACCCCCATTGTAGTTTCATGGGCAACGAGTAGCTCCAACCAATCTCCTGTAGCTCAGTGGTAGAGCATCTGTGCTAGTGATCAGAGGGTCAAAAGTTCTATTTCTGTAAGGAGCACAGAGACTTTATTCCAAGTATGCCTGCATCATTACTGATAAATTTTTCATTGATTTTCATTCTTTTACTGGGCTCAAAATTCACCATCTTTTTCACTTCAAGTAGCTGATGTATAGAAATAGTTAATGTTCTCAGTACTTGTTTTGTTTCCCAATATGAAGTTATTGTGCGACTTGAATTCTGTCAACAGCAGAAGAAGAAAAGACCCAACAGACTGCGGCAAGCCGTGCGAGAAACAGTGCAGGATAAAGCTAAACAAGAGGAAAAGGCTAAGAGAGCAGACAAAGAGAAGAAAATGGCAGAGCTTGCAGCCAAGAAGGAAAACAAGAAGATCGCAAAAAGAAACAAAAAGGCAACGGTTAGGAAATAAGTTGTGTGTTATCAATTGCATAATACGGGATTGTTGGATATTGAAAGTCTTGCCCAAACAAGTATGGCAAAGAAGGAACAAAGCCTGATATTTTGTTAAGTAAAGTTCACAAACTTACTTTCTCTTGGGTTTTGGAATTGTATTGTTCTTTAGCCTATGCAAGTGAATCAGAATGGCAATTCACAGAGAAAGCTGGAATTCATAGCCTTCCTTAAACAAGTGAGTGAGCCAATTGTAACACTAACAATCGTAAATTTTAAGCATAGAGAGAACCAAAGGAGAGTCGTCCCTTTTGGCTGATATAGCCTGATGCACCTGTCAAACACACCGCAGGGTTTATGATTATGTAATTTTGTAGGTACAGAGGTAACCTTTGGAGACTTCATCAGTATTTTGTTGAATTAATGCTTACTAATTTTTTCCCCGCTATTCTCAGTTTGTGTCCATTTAAACTTACCATTTAAACTTTATTACATTAGGGCCATTTATATGTGAAAATGTGAAAAATAATCGGTGCTTTACACAAGTATACAGAAAACTAAGGGCTGTTTATACTAGAAATATAATCCATGACTTGCACAAACTGTGGCTTCCATATGATGCAAACTGCCCATATGAATGGTACAGCCACATTGACTATTTATGAGCAGTTTTGGATCTTACATAGGCTGCAGCTTGGGTAAGACCAGCTCAAAGAGAGAACACAAGCCATGGCTTGTGTAAGTTGCGGTGAACAGGAAAAATGTATCATTTTAAGGGACGCTTTGTGTCTCATGTGAGCCGCGGCTTGTGTGAGCTGTGTATTATTTATCTCGTGTAAACAGCCCCATCATGAAACTGTTCCTGTCAGGAATCACCTAAAGCTTATAAAACGTGAATACAGTGGATGGTGTTTTCACCCAGATGATGACTTAATTAGTCAAAGATGCTACGTTTTTCCTGTTCTTCTTTTTTCTTTTTTTCTTTTTTCTCCTTTTTACAAAATTTCACCTTATAAAATAGTATTTATTTATTATAAAATTATATTATTTATTTATTATTTATATTATATTTAAAATTATATTATTTATTATAAAATAGTATTTATTTCAGTGTCAGTGCTTGTTCTTGTCATAAGGATGGTAGTCACTGTGCCTATTAATTAATAACATGCAGACTCTAGACTTCAAAAGGCCATTAACATTTTCATTTTACACGGCCATCAGTCATTTTCACAGACTGTTTAAAATGGAAACCAACAAATTGGATTGAAATCTACATTGTACCGATTACAAAGCGTGATGTGACCTTTGACCTAGTGCGCTACTTTGATTGACTGCAGTGAAAAACAAAGGCGTTGAAGTTTGAACTTGTGAATCTGCATGTTTTTGAAAAGTGCAATAGCCAAAGCCTAGAGGGATAATGGAGACAGTTTCAGTGGGTTGTTTTTTCTATTTTCTGTCCCAGGGAAGCAAGGCAATTTTGGATAAAAAGTCTGTGCTAGCTGTTCAGAACTATTCAGAAGCCATGAGTTTATTAGAACAACAGGAGTTCCAATTTCAGGTGATGAAAATGTTTTGAAAAAAGTGTTGCAAGTTTAATTTTTTCCTTAGCCCAATGTGGTTACTGCAATAATGCATGACAACAGTGAGTTTGAAGCCTAGTGGATAAATGAAATGATCTATTTATTGCTTGAGCGGAAGAGCTCAAGCTAAGGTTCCGAGAGTGCTATGACTATAAATGGTTGGCCTCAAATTTGTAATTGGGGTCTAATGGACACACGTAACTCTGAAAACTGGACTGGGTAAGATAGGACATGCAGACAAAAATAGAGCGCACCTAGAGGTGAACGTGACGAAAATGCGAATTGTGTTCAGTTGGTGTAAGGGTTTTTGACATGCTATATGTGGGTAAGTAACATGATCAATACATTCCGAAACTGTCTGAAAATGCGGCGAGGAATTCCACAAATTGAAAGTGTGAACAGAGACATACCAAACAGCTGAAGGAACACAAAGTTTGTTGATTTAACAGAAAATGTGAGACTAAGCTTAATTTATTAAACAAGTGGACATTGGGTAACAAAGGAACAGAGAAAAATATTACAGGAAGCATGGGTAATTTTGTTTGACTTACGATTTGCCCTTTTGGTATTTTATAGAAATTATTTCTGTCAATCTTTCGCCAATTTTCATCAGCCTTTAATTTTCATGACTCGTGGCGCTTTGGACCATGTTTACGCTTATATCACTAATGACAGTAGAATTTAATTAAGTTGAGATGATTAAAGATAAGGCTTGCATGGATTTGCTGGTTTTCCTGGCTTTTGGTCGGTTGAGTGAAAATTACTGTCAGTGGTTTTTGGACTGGGTTAATTCATAGTTTCGGGGAGAAGAGTGAAACAAGGGAATTCCTTTTGTTCTTACTTTTACGCCTCGTGAATGCACTGCATAGTACTCGCCATTCCTGAAACTGATTTTACTACACAGTAAATCTCAGTAAAGATGACAAAATACAAGCATATGCTCCTACAGTGTCTTGTTCATCTCTGAGACAGGCATCCTCAGTTACATCCTTAACTGAATTTTAATATTTTAATCTCTCTAAAATAGGTGTTTGACATGAAGGAGATAGATTTTGTTATATTAGTGTATGGTTTTGGTGCAGCTTATTTGGAGCTCGGTGGACACGAGGTAATTAAATGTTTTCTTGGATTGCCCATTATGTTTTCTAGGATCTGTTTTCACAGAAAGTTGCTAGGTCAGTGTTGTGAGCTACTGTCAACAATAATATGTTGATGATGTAAGGGAGATTGGTGCAGGGGAGTGAGCAACTTAAACAGTTGCAAAGAAGCCTGAAAGAAAATCTAGGCTTGAACGGGACTCAAACGCATGACTGTGTGATAGCATTGCACACTGCTTGACTATGATATGATACAAGGATACAATAGGACAATAAATACATATGACATATCATCTACTGTATTCTCTAACATGAATTCACCTCCAACGGGATACAATACAAACTCGTGATTGACCAGCTTCCAGCAAGCTTGATAGCTCAGTTGGTAGTAAGAGCGGTATGCAGTGCATTGGTACGGTCGAGGGTTCAAGTCTTGTTCAAGCCAGGACTTTTTTCAGGTTTCTTTGCAAATTGCTTACGTTGCTCACTCCACTGCTATGATCACATTTAAGGCTGGTTTTCAGTAGCGCATAAGCGCAAGCATAAACATAAGCATAAACACTCGCATAAGAAAGTGAGAACACCCACGACATAAGCATGAGCACAAGAAGAACGAGCATAGTTCGTTGTTCGTACGCTTATGTTATGCTTTGTCGCAATGGGAATGGATGTGAAATAAGCATAATTGCAAGTGCTAAAATTTTAACAGTAGCTTGTATTTCGTTCGCCGTTTCTGCGATTGTGTATGCCTCATTTTCTTGTGCTTTTTTCGCATGTGGAAATGTCATAGAGATATGCTTGTGCTTAAGCCTGTGCTCAGCGTTTTCCTTTTCAGCCGGCGACCAGCGATTTTCTCTGCCTGTGAAGAGCTCAGTCGCCGGCAACTAAACGAAGTTGTGCAGTGAAGAATTTTTTGTGCCCGCGGACCCCCCCCCCCTCCCCTTCATTAGAAATTCGTGGCTTTGGCGCTCAAATGGGTGCTGGGCGCCCAGATTGTCTCCGTCTACAAAAGGCCATTCACCTCCTGCTTCATTTGAAAAGGAAAACTCTGTGTGCTTATGTTATGCCTAAGCTTATGCACTAGTGAAAACCAGCCTTTACATCACAATATGACTTTTCATAAAATTATTACCTGCCAATAGTATTATTGTTGACTGTACATTTGTAGCTGACTGATTGTATTGGTATGTGTTAGATCAGTCGGCCAACATGATCATTTTGTTTATTTTCTATTCTTAAAACAATTCATGGGTACATCATCCTTGACAACATTCCTTTTGTATTTTCAGGAACTGCTAAAAGCCAAAAAACAGTTTGAGATAATTCTAGTGAAGCATAAAAATGTAGTTTTTCCCTTAGCATACCTGGGCACAGGAAGAGTGTTTTATAAGCAGAACAGGTAATTTGTCAAATTTTCATGTATCGTATGCTCTCCATAAAGGAAGAAAAAACTGTTTGTTGGTGGTATTTTCCTGTTGGAGTCACCATTCAACTTTTTATGAAAGAACAACACTACATCTAGGGAAGTGATGTTTTCAGGAAGATACCGGTGATGGTTTTTGAAAGAATTGAAACAAATAGGAGACCCTATTGTGAAATGTCCGCTGAATCCTATAATTGATTTTTGAAGTAAACTGAACTCATTCTTTTGAAGTAAACTAAAATCCTTCCCTCGGTACAGCATAGTCATAGGACCCACTTTTCCAATTTTGGGGCGTATCCACTTACCCTCTCTTCCCCCTCCTGCAATGTTGTTCCCAACAAACAGTTATCAGTTGTGGGTAAAGTGTAAAGGGAAACATTGAACATTCTTTGGGGGTGAAGAGGGGAAATATCATGTGAATTTAATCTTATCTGTACTGTAGTTTAAAGTGTAATATGACCTTAACCTTGAAACGAGCCTTGTTGACACGAGGAGCATCCGCTGGCTGGTTAGCTCATTTACTGGAGCGCCAGACTGTCATGCAGGAGGCTGTTGGTCCAAACCCCGGCTGGACTGACACATGGGGTCTTCAAATAACTGAAGAGAAAAGTGCTGCCTTTGTACAGTAATGACATCTGCAAATTGTTAGACTCATAAGGATGATAAACCATTGTCCCACCTCATGGCACTTTACATGTGTCATACTTGACTCTATGGGACATTAAAAAAAAACCACTAGGGGCGTAGTGAAACCTGGCCGTGACCATCCCCGGTGTCTGGTCTGTGAAAGGGCATGCTGTCAATTGGAGCTCTGCTCTGTCATGTGACCCCTATTAAATTGTATGTAATGTTTACAATATGAGCGGCAGTATTGTATACTATTTGCAAACTCGAGGTGAAGCCAAGAGTTTGAATAGTGATACAACACTGATGCGAATATTTTTAACTTCTTATTTAACGCCAGCATTTGGTATTGATGCTGGTCCATTATTTTTGTTGTATGAGTAATTTTAGTGAAGAAAGTCAAATGAAAAGTTTATGTAAATTGGCAAAATTTTGTATCAGATATACACCCATTGATTAGTAAAACATTTCTTTTGTTTGTCTTCGTGAATTATTAATGAGTTAAAAAATTTAAGTATTGATTTTTTTTTTCTCCTATTTCAGATTTGCAGAAGCTTTAGAACCTTTAGAAAAAGGCCTTGCATTAGTCAACAAATTGGGTGAAGATCTGGCTACGTACAGATGGCCTGGTTCCCAGGTTATTATCGATGAGACAAGATCTGGAAAGTTACTGGTAAGAGTCTATAGTGAAGTGGTAATTCTTCACTTCAGGAGGGGAAGAATTATCTCATGCAAGACTTTGGAAATTTTGCCTCAAACAATCATTGTGCTGTTCTTTTACCGTGGCTGAACAACCATGTCACATCATCTAAAATGAACTGTCTCTTCTCGATGACCAGAATGTGAGTTGAAGCCTAAATAAAGCCTCCTTAACTTCAACATGAGATGTGATAGTGTTCAAGTGTTTATTTTACTCCATTATCAGCCGGTCACCTGCAAACATTTTATAAAACGGTCTTTGCACTGTATATTTGCTCTGGTTTTGGTTTGCCGTGTGATTGGATTAAAAAATTGTGTGAATGTTTCGAACAATGCGATTCAAAACTAAAACTAATTATGACTTCATCACTCTCGTTATCCTGTGCTTTGCACTTGCTGCCTTGATTTAGTTTGTGTTCCGACTGGCTAGTAAAACCAGTTTGTGAATGACGTCATTTTGTGATTGGCTGAAAAGTGTATTTCCTTCAGACCGTGATTGGCTCTCTGCAATTTCTGTGGTTTTGATTTTGCGACAGTCGATATTGAAAACCGCTCTAATACAGGAATGTATAGTTTTGTAATAAGCAATTTAACTGTATCATTTCATGTTCCTATGGATGTACTCAGTAGAAAATGGTGATAATAGTGGTAACAATTTCAAACACACTTGTGGTATATGTTCCACTTTCAGAGTGCCATTGAAACTTTAATAAGAATTTGCCGTCATCCTCCTCGTCCTGATGCAGTGTGTAGATATCCCGACTGCACGAATAAATCACAGATCTACCTTACAGACACAGGTGAGGGTTACCTTTAACTTATGCACAGTTTCCCTAGTTCGTGAGAAAGAGTATTGAATTGGAGAAGTGATCCTCACACTTTCTGGACAATTTAAGCAATTGTCTCATATATGCACTTGAAAAACCAAGTGACTTCAATGGGATTCCAACCACGACCTCTGCGATGCCAGTGCAGTGCTCTTACCAACTGAGCTATGAAGCCACGCAAACCATGTAACCCTTCCTGCCCAAGGGGCACCTTGGTGACGAGTAAAATCGTCTGGTTTTAGCCAGAGGAAAATGTATAAGTGGCACTGTTGGGAGTTAAATGGTTCAGAACTGTAAATTCTTGAGCTTGATTGGTTCATAGGGAAGAATCTTGCAAACCATGTACGAGCTGTGACATTGAGTCCATGGCATTATTTTTCTTGTGCGTAATTTCCGTATGCATGCATGTCAGTGGACTTTGTCTGCGGGTATAAAACCTTGTACTTTTGAATTCGTAAGTCAAGATCTTCTGCTGTTAGCTGTCTATTAAATTTTTTGCAACACAAGTCTTGAGCATGATTAGAAATGGTCTGTGTTTCATTAACAGACTACAAAGGGTACGTTCGACTTATCTGTGATGAAGGTTGTAAAGTTGATTTCCATCCTGGTTGCTGGAAAAAACAAAAAAGTACTCAAGAGGAAAAGACAGGAGACAAGGTTTGCAGTTAAAATTATTTTCTTTGCTTTCATTCAGTTAACATCTGTGAGCTATTTCATCTTCCTTTCTCCTCTTATTTGTCTAATAATGGAGAACTTAAGCACAGACATGTGAGCAACAGATGGGGCAACCACAAGTGAGGTGTTTTGCCTTTTAACCTGTCTTTACACTTTTAAAGTCTATTTGCTCCAAAATGTGGGCACGAGCACTGCCCAAGAATGCAAAAAGCCTACTTCTGGTTGCCGTCCTTTGCTCAAAATCACCTTTGGTTAACGCCTCTAATATCGAGTGTACAGTCGCATAGAGCCATTAATTTCTTTTAAGTGCCCCTTGATCAGGATGCTCTTATGGGTTAATGGGAACTTGGGGATTAACCTGTAAGTGACATGATTCTGTTGTGTTTTGTATAAAAGGACTTTCTTGAAGATACATGCATGACACCAGACTGTAGAGGCGGTGTTGTCAACGTTCAGATCTTTGATAATGTTGGCCTTAAGACAGAGGTAAGGCTGTGTATGTGTGGCAAGTTAAGTCTAATTTTAGTAAGTTTTTTTTGCCACTGAATTTTCTTTTAATGTGGCTAAATAGTAAGTTAAAATTGAGGCTGTGGGGGCTGCCCCCTTGCTGTGCAGGGGCTCACATGCTCAAGGTTGCAAATCATTGCCGATCTAATCTAGTGCACTTGCTCGTTTTGACTCGTCAATTTTGCTTCTGCCCAACCCTCCCATTGGTAAGTATGGAATGGTTATTAATCCACTGACTGCCTCATCAGTGTGACAGGTGCCAGGTGGTGGACTGTGGTAGGGCTACCATGCCTGCCACCTCGTGGTGTCTGGACATCCACGTCCAGCACAACTCTCTCAGGCACCTGACCCCAAGCTCAGCTTGACCATGAGTTTATTTCAAACCATTTTGTCTTTATCCCGTTTGATTGTTTTCTTCTTTCTTCATTAACTTTGGTGTAGTTCAAACATGAGAAGCTGAATGCAAAGACAGAAACCAAACCCAAAGCTACCAAGCAAAATAAAGTCAAACCAGGGTTTGTTGACTTTTTTTCTGTTAGGATATTGATAAGTCGTAATGTTTCACTCACTCACCATAGCTTGGTCACACAAATGGAGCTCAACCTTGTTTTGGCAGCATGAAGCAGCTACTATTATTGATACCCTGAATGATATACTGGTCTGGTACATGGTTACCGCTACCTCCATCACAGTTTAATTTTGTCTAGTACAGATGCAACAAAACCACTACCCTTCGAATCTTAAGTACCACTACACTAATCATTTTTTGTTTTTTTTTTTTCCCTTTATGTTAACATAATTATTTTTTGCACTAAGTTTGCCCCAAGAGCTCAACACCTCATTGAAGGGTATAATGAAAATGAGACGAATACAAAATGGATCCTCTTTGACCTTATGCATGATTATGTCAGAGTGGCACATTTCACCACCAAGCCCTCTTTTCAAACCTGTAACAGCCTTCTTACTTTTCACGTGGGAGTTCTTTTCATCTTCACTGCTTAGTAAATGCATTGACGTAACTGTGTAAGATTACGCATTAAAGGGAAGGGCTGGGTCCCGTTTCCCGAAAGCCCCGATACTTTTCGGATGTATTTCGGGAGCCATAATTCCCTCCGTATCCTGAAACGAAAGACGTTTTAGGCCACAAAAATTTGCAATTAGTTCGCTCTCTCTAATCTTGAAGCCCTGTTAAAAGACTAGATATTCAGAATAAGCGGATCGCAGTTTTGCAAGTTGCTTTTCGGGCTCGTAAACTTTTCGGGACTTTCGAGAAATGCGCCCCTGGTGGTGAAGCAGGTGGTGAAGCGTCCACCCTTCAGTCAACCACAAATCAACTTGACTTGTTATTAGCTCATGAGAATGCAAAGCAAACGACGGCAGCCGAGCACAGTAAAAGGAAAGTGTCCTGGTCACAGTTGGTTGAAGTTGTGCATCTGACCAAACCCAAAGCAATTACATCACAATCAATTATTACTTTTGATCCTCAATTGAAAACTTCTATGTGTCTGTTGTACAGTGGTATTGGTGTCAAACAAAAGAAGAAAAAAGAAAAAGAGGACCTGAAGATGGACGATGCTACAACAAATGTGGATGCAGGAGAGGAAAAGGAGTCTACCAAACCAGCTCCACCATCGACACTTTTTACTGAAGGTAAGATAAGAAAAATAGAAAATGTGTCGAAATATGTATATACTGAATTGACCACTCTGCTCGAGGGGCTTTGCGGGGGCAATGAAACAAATTATCCAAATGAGCACAGCAGGGTTAAGAATCCCAGCCAGCGGGAGGAGACAACTGACTATTTACAAGCACAGTTGAGGAGTTGACCCAAGGACTTGCACTACTCAGAACAATTCCAGCAAGTGGTTCGATTGGGACTTGAACCCGGGACCTCTGGGTTACAAGTCCGGTGCACTCACCATTCAGCCACGCTCGGCTCCATGAGCTGTGTGCTGTTTGCAATTTATAGGGGAGCTCTCTAATTCTTTGCTAAAGTTGGTATCCAACGTCTTAGTTTTGTGGGAATTTCTGCTGTGAGCAAGCTCTTTTTGGTGTGGAGTTCCCCAAGAGAACTTTCATGCACAAAAGTGGAAAATTCATCATGCTCCTTTACATACCACAGCTATTTAAAGTAGGACTGTAAATAGTAAGCATTTGAGTTTTCCTTGTTGCTGATTATTCCCGTCTTTCTCAAAACTAATCTAGCTCAAAAGGAAGAAAAGCCATCGAAGGAAGATCATTTTCGAGTGGAGAAAGTAAGAAACAAATCCTTGTGGGATTTTTCTTTAAAGTTGCATGAAAGATTCTGGGTTGGGGAAGGTTTGGAATCTGAGCGTCCATCCCTTTCGCCATAGTCTTGACATGTGATATAATATCGCACTTGTAAAGAAAATTTGTCCTCTCATTACAAAAGCATTTCCCGTCGCCCGTTCTCATCCTAACTTGTTTTGTTACAAAATACGAGGCAGAACATTTAGTGATATACCAAATGAACTTTAGTCTCCTCCTAGCAAGATGCTACATCTGGATTTGTAATAATAGAGAATCTGTACCCAAGATACACGATTTTGTAAGGTATCTCCAGCATGTTGTGATATTGAAGTCGAAAGAAGCGTCTCCTTACAAAGGAAATGAAATCTTGTCATTGACTTGCTCGAATCCCCTGATTTCTTTGCAACCTTCATTATCCTCAGCGTCGTATATATTAATTCATATTAGCGGTAATCAAGGAATGATTTTTAACATTAAGGTGGTCCATTTGATTCAGATTTTTCCATGTATGACCCTTTTCGCTCTTTTTCAGGACGGGCATGGACTGCCTGATGCCAATGTAGGAATGCCAGCAGGTTCGTGCCAACTTTCTCATTTCCATTGCCGTCTGTTGCAGCCTCATGTAGGCGTAATTAAAGAGAACAGTTTTCAATTCAACAATAAAGGATTTCAATTCACTAAACGTTGAACCCAGTGACTTCTTGAAAGAGATTAAAGCAAAATTTATTAAACATGCAGCCTCGGAATACAGAGCAGACAACTTTTTAAAGTATTTAAATTATTTTGAATTTGAAGTAGTTCTTTTACGTCGTGGTATATTGATCCGTTTTTATGTATAATGCAATGTAAATTATCCTATTGTATATAGCTATATAATGTAAATTGTCTTTTATTGTGTTATTGTATAGTATTGTGCGTGATCTAACTGGCTATGAAACATTCGAAGTTTGACAGTTCGTTAAGCGATTTTCCGCGCCACTTTTACAAACAGCAAAAGCATAATACATATAATTGTAACAAGTCGGGGTCAATTTGTTCAGAGAAGTCTTCAATATCCCGTTCGATCCAGATCACACGGTAATTTTGCGAAACTTGCGCTCACAGTCCATCAAACGTGAAATGTTGATGACTGAACATGCCATGTTTGATAGCCAATAAGATAACGTTTTTGTTACATTTTTACGCCTAGCTGCAACCGACGGTATTTGTTGTGGGAAAAGTTGCCACTTCGTCTTCACAGAGTGAAGAATGGGTTGTGCTCTTTGAACTCAAGGAAGAGACCTCGTCTTGTTTTGAACGTAATTTTTGATCTTAAATGCAACGTAGAACGTCATTTTAATGTTGGCAACTGACTCTATTTTCTTTTAAGGTGAAGGAGTTTTCATCTTGAGGAAAGAAGATGACGACGAGCCAACCAAGGTCAGAAATTTTGCAAAACATTTTCAGCAACGTATAACATCCTGTGCAGCCTGTGCTGTGATAGAGTCTTCAGTAACAAGACTGTACTATTATTTTTTAGTATCACCCAACTAGTATTTTGGACGGTTTTGCGCTAATTATAAGAGTGAATGTTCCCATTACTGACAAATTGTTGTCGTTTCTTGGTAGGGAGGTGGCAAGGCTAAAACCAAAAAGAAAAAACTAAAGGTGAGAGAAGGATTTCTTAAAGAGCGATTTTCAGTTTTGTCGTAAAAACCAATAGCAAAGTGATTGCACAGCCAATCATGTTCTAAAGGAAATTCAGCCTTTAGCCAACCACAAATCGGAGCAATTGACGACTTGTTTTTATTAGCCAATCAGAATGCAAAGTAAGTCAAGGCAGCCCGCGCCAAGCGCGGGAAAACCAGAGTGAAGTCGCAACTGGTCTTAGTTTTGTGTGTGATTGGCTGAAAAGTTCGCGCCAGTTTTTTGATCCAGTCATACAGAAGACCAAAACCAAAGCAATAGACCATTTCCGAATTGCTGTTTGCCTCTGTTCCAAAACGAGTCCTGGTGCACAACCATTCAAATGCAAATGAGTTTTGTATTTTCATGCAAATCAAACTCATTATCATTTGAATGGTTTAGCACCAACACTCGCTTTGAAACAGAGGCAAACAGCAATTCGGAAATGGCCTATTGTGTAATTGCTTTCGACACTCAATTGAAAACTGCGCTGTCAACTCGGCAAAGTTATGCGAGCTACTGGGGCGAGGTTTCTTTGTACCGGGCTGAAAATTGGCATCTTTTTTTGTTCTGTACAGAATACTCAGACATTGGATGAATTTCTCAAGGATCGCGGTGGACAGAAAACGTTTCGACCTGGCTTTGGGGAAGTGTCTGGTGACTTGGATGATATTACTTTTCCTAAAGGGTACGTAGTGGGAAAACTTGACTCGATAGCAGTGTAATGTATGGGAGATTAAGGTGACGGTTGTTGTGGCTACTGCCTCGTAGAGGCGAAGCCACTTTGTCATCGTGTTGTGAGAGTGAGTGAGGGAGTGTCCACATTTTCGTTACAACGTGGCCGAGTAGTTAAAGGCGCGCGGGCCGGATCTAGTGGCGAAGCCGTGGGTCGTCGGTTCAAGTCCTAATCGCAAACCATTCAATACGATATTCTTATATCTTCTTTCTGTTTTCTATTTATATGAATATTCAAGCTGTATTTCATTTTAAATTGTTATTTGTCGTTGTTGTTGCAAGTGCTTTGCTGTGATGGCATTATGCATATTATAGTAGCAGCTACATGCACGCATTGCGGCCCTATTTTTCTTGAGTGAAGTGAAGAACCTGTATTTTTTACAAGGTGGCATTTGAAGCTTGTGGGGCAGCGTATAGAAAGAAAGCGTGATGGAGTTGAATTCGATACGACCGAAGACAAATCTAGATTGCGGTGTGAGAGTGATTTGAAGCTTGATCATCCACCCTAATGCACCTATCAATTTTAAACCCCAGAGCCAAAGGAATTTGACATTTTCATGGACCTTTGGGCACCTGCCTTCCAAGATGGCGGCCATGTCAAATGCCCGACTATGGCGCAAGGCGTGCGTGTCAAAAACCTTACCCTGGGGAAGGTTCTATGGGTCAATTTTCTCCTGGGTAGCTGTCCACCCCACCCTGGGGTTCAACAAATCCAGTGCTCAAACCACTAGGCCTCCCCGCCTCCCACTAAGTAAGCATTCTGTCTTTTTTGTTCCAGTAAATTTGAGTTTGTTCCACCTCCACCGGGATGGAGCCAGCATGAAATGGAAGCTCCGTTTTCCATTCCCCCTCACTTACAAGGAGACGCAGCTCACTTTGAGGCAGGCTATGGGCAAGGTTTCAACACGTTCTCTGAGCCTGTGGTAACAGAACCGCAACTGGAGATTGATCTGCAAGCTGTCACGGATTATGTTAGTTCGTAAGTGGCCTCGTTGTTTTGTACAGACATTGAGTGTCAAAAGTAATTACGCAATTATGCTTCGGTTTTGGTTCGCTCTATGAGCGGATCAAAAAACCTAAGTGAACTTTTCAGCCAATCAGACGCAAAACGAAAGCTAATTGCGTCTTAGTCCGCACTCTTGTTTTCCCGCGCTTCGCGCTGGCTGCCATTACTTGTTTTGTTTTCTAATTGGCTTTTAAAACCAAGTTGTGAATTATTTCCGTCTGTGTTTTATTTAAAGGTATATTTCCTTCAAAAAGTGATTGGCTTTTTAATGAGTTTGGTTTTAGTTTTACGACGCTCAACTGAAAGTGCTCGAAGCGCGGTAACAAAATAATCTTGCGAAATTTCAAGTGGACCCATGCCTTGTAAAATAAAATAGAGGTAGTGAGTTATGTCAGGGAATACCCTAAAACAAGGATAGTTTTGACAATTTTTGAAAGTGATAGCTAAACTTAAAGCTGGGGCTAAACAATCAAACATTTTCGTCCAACATCGTGTTGCTTCAACATGCATGGCTCGATGTTGGACGGACATATTTGATCGTGGAAGGTCTTTAAATTTGAAAAGCACAAAAGAGTACGAACATGTTTGTTTATTTATTTACTTATTTATTTATTTTCTCTCTTCGCGCAGATTGCTTCAAGAGATTTTACGCTTAAATGGGCCTTTGGAGTTGGCAGACCCGAAAATTATGCAACCTCTAAGCATATTGCCTGACAAGTATCAGGACATTATATCTAACGCGGGCGGTCTTAAGCCCATCCTAGAACAATCTGGCAAGTTCGTGTTTCAAGGGAACAGAGTAATGTTGCCGGAGGACAAAGAAATTGAAGACGTTTTGCAAAATAGGAAACCGCAGACTGACAATCCGTTTCTTGAACGAATTAATGGCTTGAACGACGCCAAAGGAGAAAATTCGTTTCACGGTAAATCGATATGGGAATCTGAGAAAAGTGATTTCGGAACGTCAGGGATTTTTCAAACGTCTTCTGGACAATTTAAAAGTACCGCGTCAAAATTTAATCCTGATGCGAAGGAATTTGTTCCCTCGGTGTCTCAAACGGATCTCTTATGTAGTAGTTCATCAGTGACATCTTTAACCAGTGATGGTGCTACGTTACAAGAAACCGAATTAATCGACAATGAAGATGAGGAAGGGACTACAGGTATTGAAGAACTTGAGCCCGATTCGAGCGAAAGCGAATTTAAAAATGCCTTGGAAAATTTTGCGGGCAATGTGGTTGAAAATGGTGCAACAGACATGCAAGTGAACAACGGGAAACACGACAGCGTTAATGTTAATGCTGCGAACGATGCAGCTGCATTCAAAGACGACTCTTTGCCTTCAAATGGAAATCATTTGGAAGATTCGGCATTGTGTGATTTGAATAAGGCTGCTAATGTTTGTGCACCGATGGAAGATGCCGTTTCTGTTGTGGAGGAAACAGATGAACTGGTAAAAGCTCACCAACGTACGGGTAGCAACAATTCAGTTAGCGAACCAGTGGTTTCCAGCAAGTCGAAGTCTGTACAAACTCAACCCAACATGAAAACCAAATGTGTGGCGACAGATCCAATCCCTGAACCTTTCAAAGCGGAATATCAGCGCGCTGTAGCAGAAAAAGAAGCCTGCCAGGCCAGGCTACAGGAAACGACTGACAAACGCAATGCTTTACTTAGTAAGAGCTCGTCCGAAGTAGATAAATTTAAGAAGAAGCTTTTGGATGCACTGCAGGAGAAGGAGGTGAATATTGAATCTGACTCATTAACAATTAGACTACGAGTTCGAGTTTCCATGACTCATAGAAAACGAGGACGAATACTCTAATTGGTTTAGTAGAAACCCACCCACACACTACCTTTGAATTTATTCCAATTTTTATTGATTTTAAGATCTGAGGAAGTTTTTTTTTTGCTCAAAACGCAGGCTTTTTCGCTACTCACCCTCTATCGCTCATTAGTATAAATCTACTAGCGTTCTATCACGAATGCCGTTCTCTGATTGGCTACGCTACTCGCTATCTATTCTGTGATAGATAGCGAGTAGCGGTTTTCAACAAAATGGCGGCCACTTCGTCGCGTTTTCGAAGTGTTTCGAAGTGTCTGCGATGAGGATATAGATAATTTACTTGTTTAGTTTTGAACGACTAGTAGATTTATACTAAAACAATTAGATTATTCGCTCTCGAATCTCGAGCTCATAATCTAATTGTTTAATGGATAGCGAGTAGCGAGCCAATCAGGTTACAGGATTCGTGATAGTGAGTGGATTTCTACGTACGTTGTATAGAGATTTTGGGACAGTCAAGTTGGTTTTAACATGAACTCTTCAGCTAAGCAGAGCTCTATTTTACACTCTCCTCTGAAAGAGTAGCGAGCGTTAAACAACATTTGAAGAAAAGTAGCTGCGAGGAGATCCTCTTTTCTCTTATGCGAAGCCAACCGTGGAGCCAAATTTTCTCAGGCGGAGAGAATCAATGAACCAATAATAACTTGAGTTAAATACATGTAACCAGCGCTAAACGCGGGAAAACGCGCGAGCGACTCAGTTGTTTTAGATTTGCTGTTCTATTGTCGGCGCAAACAGCGCGATGAGTCAATGAGAATCGAAAGCAATTACATGTAACCTGCCCAAAGCGCGGGAAAATCGCGAAAGCGCGTGGAAGGCGCAGTTGGTTTTGGTTTTGCTTCTCATTGGTTGAA
The DNA here is from genome assembly GCA_014634185.1 of Astreopora myriophthalma. Lineage (NCBI taxonomy): Eukaryota > Metazoa > Cnidaria > Anthozoa > Scleractinia > Acroporidae > Astreopora > Astreopora myriophthalma. The sequence goes on from BLFK01000292.1 coordinate 1,317,302, forward strand.
AAACTGGCGGGAGATTTTTAAGCCAATGACTGCGTAGCGGTCGCGGACACCTAACTACTCTCGATAGTCATTTGGAAACCACTGTAAGCGCTAGCTAAGCCAGCTGAGTTAACCAGTGGATAGTGATTTTATCCAGTGGAGAGCGCTATCCACGCTTCGAACAATTTGGGCCTGGTTGGTTGAGAAACAAGACGCCTAAGGGCGTTTCCGTGGGATGCACAAACAGTTAACCAGAAATTGTAAAAGTACAACGGCTAGTCCAGATCCGAGTTCAAGGTGCGGGTTAGATCACTAGAAGTTGTTTTTGTGTTTCTTATGACACTTCCCGCATGATACTGGAAATTCATTTTTAAAAAAAAATTTGTGTCTAATAACAAAAACAACAAGGCAAAGGAAAAAAAAACAAGAACAGGTTAACGACATGGATATTATGCATGGTCACCCATCCAAGTGGTAACCCCAGCCAACAGGGCTTAAGTCCAGCGAGAAGCACAAGCACGTGGCTAATTGCCATATGAGACCACGAAGAAAAAGAAACCCTACCGATTCTTAGACGTGGTCTGCCTGTGGCATCCCACGTAATAACCACGAAGTTTTCGGCCGAAAAGTGCTCTCGATTTAAGAAGACTACGTGTTCTCTTCCGACAGAAATATTGCAAAGAACTACAGGATCTAAAACAAAAGAGCAGTGAGGAAATACGGAAGCTGCGCCAACTGTGCGAAGGCAAGGAAGACAAGATAAAAATTTTAAACAAAAAGCTGGTTCAAGATGCGGAGGACAAGTAAGTGTACTTAATCGCGCTAGGACTGTGACCCAGTTCTCAAATCTTGAATATTTCAGAGCTAATGGCTGTGTTTTTCTTTTCTTCTTTCAAGGTCCAGTGTGATCAACATCCTTAAAAAAGAGCTGGCGTCTTGTAAAGGGCAGTTCAGCTCAGAGAAGTATGTTATGACCATCGGAGTCGAGTTTGCGCTAACGTACTTTAACCTCAAAATCGCTTCATTTCCGCAGTTTCAGTTTGAGAAATTTCATATGTGCTCTCTCAGTGATGCATTAGCGATCTTTAGATTGGAGTACAAGTGTCCGGGCCGGACATGTAAAGCGGCGAGATGAGTCCAACTTGATAACATCCTTCAAACACAACGAGTTTAATGCGAACAAAGTCGACCTTTCATCATGAATTTCACCTTTGTAGCAAGCCGGTAATAACCATATGATGAAAGGACGGCGTATTCGAGAGAAATGACAACTTAGCGTATCAACACACAAGCGCCTCTCCACGTGCGATCAAAAGAAAAAAAGCAAAGAAAAACAAGCTACCGATGCATTATGGTCTACGTAATCTATGAAAAATCTAGAACCGCGGAGCGGACTAAAAAATGAACAACTTGTTGAGAAATAGCCTCAACAACAAGTACGAGTACGAGTTTTCCAACCTCCTTCCCAGGGTCTCTCATCTTACCGCTCCCTGGAGCGGTTAGATGAGAGACCCTGGGAACGAGGTTGCGAGTTTTCCGTACTGAGCACGTGCATTAGGTTTGGAGATTTATTTTTTTCGAAGTGCGCGTGCTCGGAGCGAAAAACTCATACTCGTACTTATACTCGTATATGTACTCGTGCTTGTACGTTGTGCCCCTGGTGTGCGTTTCTCAAACCACCCGAAACTTCTCGGACCTATTTCGGGTGCCACAAGTCCCTCTGCATCTTACAAACGAAAACGGCTCTAAGAATGAAAAATTGCGGTTCCTTTTTCTTCCTATCCTAACTTGAAACCATGTTAAAGGACCAGCCTTCTAGAATAAGTGGATCGTAGTTCTAGAAATGGCTTTTCGGACCCGAAAAGTTTTCCAATTTCGGGACTTAGGGAAACGGGCCCTTGATAAACAGGCGTTCATTATATGAATTCTGCCTGAAGTAATTTAGATAATTGTACGGTATATTCTACCATTTTTCAGGGATTCTTGGAATAAAGAACGCTCCGAAAAAGACGAACTGTTAAAAAATATGCAAGTCCAACATCAGCAGCAGCAAGCGCGAGCTCAGGACGCAGAAGTAAGAGAGATCATCCTCCTTAAGAGCGGAGTCGGAAATCCGAAGATTTAAATCGGGAATCCGACAATCGGAAATCCGATGTTCGAATCCATTACCTGATACTTAAGTGGGGCGACTGATGAGAATTTGGACGGAAAGAGATTTGTGCCCACAAAATAATCGCCACTACATGGTAAAAAAGCCATCGCAGTCATTAGAGGGCTCACTGTATGGCTCGTTAGTCCATCACAAGTGCGATTCGTTGAATCAAACGCATCATCGCATTTGTTTACAAATTCACACTTTGATTCGTTTGTTTTGTTTGTTTGTTTTTCCCTGCAAACACTCGTTTTCCTAGTTTCGTCATTTGTGACGATAACTGGGCTATTTCATTTTTTCCCCAGATCAAGCTTCTGGAGCTTAGACGCGATGTTGGTTTGAGGTTTTTGGAACGAGCTTATCAGGAGTCACACGTAACCATTAACAACTTGATACAAGCTGTAAATGCCAGGTTAGGGGCACTATTTTACACAACCCAAGTTTTTTTCACAACTAGGCTTAACTACGATCTTGTTGCATCGCAAGGTGTACTTGAATGGGCTGTCAGAATGGGCTATATCCAGGGTCAAGGTCGGATTAGCACTGACCCTGCTTCGAACAACTCGGCCCAGGCCCCAGTTGTTCGAAGGATGGATAACGCTATCCACTGAGAGAATCACTATCTCCTGAATAACTTAATTGGTTTTGCCAGCGTTTAATTGCTGGATAGTGATTTATCCGGTGGATAGCGTTATCCATCTTTTGAACAACCGAGGCCAGATGTCTTAATTGCCTTTTGTCAAGTGTCCAAAATGTACCTGACATTTCTCGCAATGTTTTTGTCACCCCATTCATTGCGAGAAGTTGAGTTCGCGTTCTACTTATTTAACGCGCTCCAGGGAAATTTATAACATTCCTCTTGCAAGAAACGTTTCCCAGTTTAAAACCTGTGGAGCAATGTCTCATCACTTGCAAACTGCAACCTAAGTCGCAACAAACTCGCGAATCAAGTTGCGGGAGGAATTGCGTGCATGGTGCAACACCGCCTAAACGCCGCTTTTATCTAGCTTTCCTGTAAGCGTTTTAATTAAGCATATATTTTCTCTTGTGATCTATACTAATTCGTTTTCGGTTTGTTTATCACAGAATTGCTGGTCCGAAAGCAGAGGAGCTGATTGCTAAGTGGAAGAGTTATACTGTCGAGTGCCATCAGAGAGTAATGCAGTGTAAGGTACGTAGCGTGCTCTTTTCAATCACTTGTAGAATTTTTAATAATAATTATTTTTATTATAATTATCATAATAATAATAATAATTAAGAATCCAGCGTTCCAACCACTTGATCTCCGCGCCTCCACAAATGAAATGATTTAATAAAAACAAATAAATAAAAAATAAAAGAGTAAAATTAACAAAATTGGGAAATGAACGATCCCATTTCGTTGCTGTTGTTGTTGCAGGCAACGTTTAATGAGCAGATTGAGCTTCTTAAAAATGGCAGGACGCTGGCAAGTGTTCCACAACTCAATATCCCCGGTCCACCTCCGTATCCAGCCATTCCAGTTTTACAGTCTCTGGTAAGTTCATTGGCGGTTTATACCAGTCGTGTTAAAAGTAAGCAAGTGGTTAACATTCTCTCTTCTCTGCCAGGTACCCGGGCAGCAGCAACCACAAAACCAAGTACAGCCCCAACCTCAGTCACAACCCCAACCCCAACCCCAACCCCCTGGGGAAAGCAATGCTCCAGTGCTTAGGGCAGCTGACCCTCCCCTCCCTAATGCCTCTGCTGCTGGTGGTGGTGCTGCTGCTGCGGCGGCGGGTCCTGCAACTGGCGCTCCTCCATCCACGAGCACTACTGTTGTCAATGGAGACAAACCCAATGATGCAGGTTGTGTCGCAGCTACTGCCGCTGCTGCTGTCCCAGGTGCTGCCGCAGCAGCTGCTAACGCGGCTGAGAAAGCGAAATCCAACAGCTTTGAGAAGATCATGCTGCGTCTGTCAACCATGTATCCGAATTTTAGCCGGTAAGTGCCTCAGAACAACAAAGGACACATAAGTACAAGAAACGTCAGTAACAGTGTAATAAGACCACCTCAGGAAGAACTTCTCAGTAGCTTTCATGTGAATGGTCACAATTAAGTATTTTGTCCACGAACTGGAGATTTTGTGCCAACGATCAATTCTCCAAAGAAATCCTGTGGACTTTACAGTGCTTCTTAAATGAATGGAAATTTGTGGACACGTGATCTTGTAGTTTTTCGGGTCGCGCGAGCGAATAGTCTTTTTGGACTCGTTTCAGGAGTTAGTAAACCACAGATGGTGTATTCTCTTATTTCTACTATGGATTTGGAACCAGTATTCAAATATGCGATCAGTTCTCCGTTGCAGAACTTTGATAGTTTCTCCTCGTATCATCGTATCTTCCCCAGGTTTTGCAACTTCCCGTGAAGCAGACCTATTCTTTGTGCCAAATCTTGTGTACTTCTCGGTAAAGGAGACAGATTGTAGGGTTGTTACTGACTTTTTCATTTTGGTCCCCAGAGGCCGCGATTCGTTCGGTTTGCATCAAGAATAACGACCTGTGGCCGCCAATGACGGACTTCCGGCTCGTCTGTGCAGTTTCAAAAACTTGAACTAATCAGTACCATAAACGGTTACAAAATCAGTCCCTCACTGCAACTGCGCATGTTTAGGAGCCGACCGGAGGTCCTTATTCTTGGTGCTGACAGAGTAGACTGCATGTGGTCTCTAATTTCGGCGATGGATTGTGGGGCGGGAGAAATTGCGAGGAGATGGGGGAGCCCCCGAAATTAGAGAATCGAGGCCTCTGAGGACGTCAATGTTACTTTTTTAGTGGTTAGCGTGATGAGAGAGAACCATAAGTATTATTGAAACTCACAAGGAAGACGGCCCTTGATGCCAACCCTGGTTACTGCTGGGTATTTGCTAACCCTTAAAGGGCTCTATTCTTCTGCCTGTTGCTAAAGCTGGTGATCATGTCTTTACTTTGTCTATATCAGATTGGAATTGACCGGATTTATTAAAGAGGTGCGACAGAATAAACATGGTTCATTGACTGGTTTGTCACTGGAGGATATCGTCACTAGCGTGTCAGAGCTTGTGGAGCAAAAGATAAAGGTGATTTATACTACCTCGGGCTCCAGTAGCAACAAATTAGCCAATTTGTAATGGTACAGTCGAAGCTCCCATAAAGGCGACCTCTCCACAACGGCCACTCTTTTCAGTTGCCCCGGCAGACTGTCCACACATTCACTCTTGTTTTAACCTCTCTACTACGGCCACCTCTCCACAACAGCAACGGCCAGTAAAGCGTGTCCCAGCTGCCCAAATAACCCCTCAATAACGGCCAGTTGGATCGACTCATGAAATTTTATCCTTTTTAGAGATAAAGGTCATGAAACTTGATCGGTACTGAACGTCCACAACTATTCGGGGCACATGTTTGAATTCGCAATCGTTGTTTCAATAAATTACGAACAGCTCGTAAGACTGACCGATAAGGTATAGATTACAGTAATATCATTCACATAATTAACTCGGATTGTGAAGTTTGTGGCACAATACGACGCATCAGAATTAGACTTGGTCTGAAGAAATACACGAGCTGTTATCGCCAGAAAATTGGTAAGCATAAACGTACCACCAGAAAGAGTAAACATGTAACCTGGAAAAGAAAAGGTGTCGTATGACACCCCTACCTTCCCACGATGGCCACCACTCCACATTTGCCACTTTCTTCTGTTCCCAAGGTGTCCGTGGTGGAGAGGTGCGACTGTAATTGTACGGGGTGCAGTCTAATTTGGTCTGAAATCATACGCGTGATTTCAAAATCGAACGGGTGCGCAGTGCAAGTTCCATTTGAAATCACAAGTACGATTTCAGGCCAAAATTGCACGACACGAAGTTCAGTTACCACTTTATTGCAGCCATTTTGAAATCACACAGTTTCTTTTGCTAATATTAATATTTATTTATCCACTTCAGCATGATTTTAGACCAAAATTTGACCATGCGATTTACAGCAAAAACTTGTGCGATTTGTGAATAAATCGCACCGCTGAGAGATAATTAGATTGCAAGGATCACCAGTGATCTCAAAGCGGATGTAATAAATTCCATTGTCTTGTCAGTCCTCAAAAGTCTTGAGCCGTACCTGGAATGGAGAAAGCCGCGAAACTTTTCGGGTGTATTTCGGGTGCTGTAGTTTGCTGTGTCTTCCAGAGAAAGACGTTTCAAGGGGTGAAACTGTGCAATTATTTTTGTTCTTCATCTAATTAATATTCGAAGGCTGGTTTCTTGCGTAGAGGCGTGAAACCATGCAGTTATTTTCTTCTTATCCTTCATATCTTCATTCGAAGGCTGGTCTGTTGCGCAATACTGGTGCTCCACCCTCCAGTAGTCCTACAACACAGCGAGCAACAAAAGCCGGTGCCTTGCCACAGGTACCCCAGCCAGCTCTACCACAAGGAGTCCAGGCCGCGAAGTTATTTGCCGCGGACGTGCCTAAAACAATGCTTGTGGGCGGAAGTTATGAAGAGGATCCGTGCGTCATATGTCACGAGGACATGAATGCGGCCAGTAATATTGTTACCTTGGAATGTGGACACAGATATCACTCACCGGTAACTTGATTTGTCTTCAATATCAAGACTGTTGTTGTGTTTTTCTTTTGGAACTATTGTTTATTCCTATTTCGGTTTAAGATTAAGGGAATAACTGGGACACGTTTTTCCAAAAGAACGTGTATGCCGGGAATGAATTGGTTTTACTGCGGAGGTGACCTGGGAACTAACGCTCGGACTAGTCTGGACACGACTAAGACTGACGTTTCGGCGGCGGCGCACGATTTTCCCACGAACCTCTCCCCAAAGGCAGATTCTGTGTATTCCGAATAAACCGTATTCTGTTTATTCCGTTCATTCTGCTATCGCGAGCAGAAGAAACAAAATGCGGCTATTCCGTTCGTTCCGAAACGGAACAAACGGTTAACAGAAATTGTAAAAGTACAACGGTTGGTTAGAGTTAGATCGCTAGAGTCGTTTTCATGTTGTTTCTAACACTTCCCGCACGATACTGGAAATTTAATTGGGGGGGGGGAGAGAATTTGTGACTAAGAAGAAAAACAACACGACGAAGAAAAATTCCGTTCGTCCGAAAACGGAATAAGTCCAAAAAAAAAACAGGAAAAGAACAGGTTATTATTGTTATTGTTGTTATTATTATTATTATTATTATTATTATTATTATTATTATTATTATTATTATTATTATTAACATTCCAGAATAGTCGAAAGAGAGACATTTTAACCAATCAGAACCCAACGCAATAGGCCATTTCCGAGTTTGCGTTAGCCTCTTCTTCGAAGCGAGTCTAAGTGCAATATTTTTGTGATGGTAATTAGTTCACTTTGCATATGAATGAAAACTCATTTTCATAAGAAAGACTTCGCACTTAGACTCGCTTTGAAAAAGAGGCTGAAGGGAATTCGGAAATGGCCTACTTCGTGTTGCCGCGTCAAATGCAGGAAAACTGGTACGACTGATTGGTTGAGAAACGGGAAATTAGAACCAATCATCAAGTATTGTAACGCAGAACCAAAGCTATCGCGAATTCTTCACTACATGATCCCATTTGACAAGCGTTTGTAGATGCTCTGTTGATCACTCGATAACTTTCCTCCCTTTTTCTGTTTCAGTGCATTCGGAAGTGGTTACTAGGGGAACAAAGTACATGTCCTACTTGCAGAGTCCATGCGCTGCTTCCTGACGAATTCCCTCGTCTGAAGTAAAGCTCGAGAATTACTTTAAGACTTGAAAGACGCGAAAAGAGGCCTTTTTGACTTGTCATGCATCCTAATCCATTGCCAGGCTACCAAGTAAATTTGTCGTCACGCAAGCGAACATTTTAAAACGGAAGAGCAGGCGATTGCTTTGCGAATGTGATAAGTTTAATTGTTATTTTGCGTTGAAGCTTTGGTAATTAAAACAGCACGATAAAAAATTTAATTAAATTTGACGACTGTGCAGTCTCATTCCAATGTGGGTATTAAGGGTTACAGTTTTACCGAGTTTTTGATGATGTTAACCGTTTTGCATTTTGCTCAGTCTTAATTAAATCCCCCTCAGGTCAGAGGCGACCGTTGTTATAAATTATGCGTTTCATTTTTATTTCGAACGATGATTATCTACCTGCCAGATAATACAAGTAAAATATTGACCTGATCGAGTAGTTTTCTTTTAAAACACACTTAATTACATCTTTTAGAAATTATTTTGTCAATAAATTCTAAACGTAGAGACAGTTTGCTTGTGTTGGTGATCTGAGTTAAATTCATACAATATCACAAAAACCTAGTGAAAAAACGTAGAAAGGGATAATGTTGGGTTTAGTATTTTAATCGCCTTACTTATTAATTTAATTGAAATGTTTAGTGGCGCCACGACCGTTCTTAATTTAGCAGGTTCATCTTACCACAACGGAAAGATCAAAACCTGCCGTGCAATTACTTCTTAAAATCTTTCACCTTTGTGAGCGGGTAGCTTGAGTAGGGACTGTTGCGTTTGATCGCGGAATGAAGATGCAGTCGTTTGATCGGTGTCGATAATATATTTTGTCCCAGTTCCCTTGATTATCATCTCTGTCTGCGCAATCCGTGATATCTCTCCCACGTACCCCGGCATCGGCAAAATGTTTACAAAATGAGGTGAAAGTAATTTGCACTATCTTCGTCAAGCTTGGGGTAGCCAATAGAAATGCACCCCAAAAATCTACTGTTGAATGAGCTTTCTCGAGGTCTTTTACTTTGCTTATGAATCTTGCTTTCATTTTCAGCCGATAAACGGATGACGAATAAGAAGCTTTGCGGCCTGGCGTTCAATATCATTGTTTAGATAGACACCCATTTTATTTCTAAACCATTTAACTCGATGGGTGGCAACGCGCGGGTGGAAGGCGCACTTGCTATTATCAAACGGCTAATGCTCTTTCTCCGACTTTTCACTATTCGATATCCTGTAGCAGTCCAAAACGAGTAGCAATGTGGCCACGAAATTTCACGCCATTCTTAAAAACTATTTACCCAACGCCGGCCTCAACTCTAAACAAAACGGTAATTTAAAAATGTCGGCCTTCAAAAGGGTCCACTTCACGTCAAGACGCAAGCATCCGGGATATTGAAAAAATTCCGAAGAGAGCAAGATAAAGAGAATCTATTAGGACGAGGATCGTGCCAGTGGGACTGGTGGCGAACGGCAGCGTATCCAGTTGTACCTCAACTAACTTATTATAGGAAATCAATGCACTTTATTAACGCGATTTCACAAAATTCGCGATAATTTAATGTATCTTAATTAATGTTGATGTAAATTTAATGCACGCTATTTTACAACATTGTTATTTTAAAGCACCTTTATTACGTTACAAAACCTTATTAGTTCATGACTCCTCTTTTGGCTCTTCAGAGTCGCTATCTGACGGGACGTCTTCGTTTAAAATCGAGTTCAAAATGTCTTTTGATTGATCTTGATACTCCTCTGTCTCCCCGAGAGGATCGCTCACTTCTTCTGTTTTCCTCTTTAAAATTTCCAATGCCCGTTCGTCCTCGCAATGCACGGTTACTTCTACTGGTATTTCTAAGCCGCCTTGAACCAGTGGAGACCGTTAATATTTTATAGATTTCACCTGCCCCATTACGTTAGCTCCTCTCTTCAATGCAAACCAAACATACCGGCTTAGTTCTATGGGAATATGCCCAACAGTGGCGGGAAATAACGTTCCTGGCAGAACAGTTTGTCCAACAACTGCAAATCGGTCGTGTGTGTTATCTTTTTCTTGCTTAAACGTGATTTCTTGCTTCATGAAAGGCTTCCAGGTTGATATGGTCTAGTTAGGCTTCAAAACCAAATTTTCGGCTTTAAAAAAAAACTTAGAAACATCCGTGCACTTGTCTTGGAAGGTCTTATTGAGGGAAGCCAAAACGCAGTTTGGCACTCAGGGCCCAGTTGTTCAAAACCCGATTAAGCTAACCCTGGGTTAGAGTGAACTTTGATTCCAGTCTATTTACCAATTCACAAAGATTTTCCCGAAAGATTTTTGCCTGTCGCTTGTGACTTGCACTTTTCTTCCGCTTTAGTCTAAAACCACTTTTTGAAACTGTTTTCAGAGGGCGAAATTAAAACGTCGGTTACTTTTTAATCGAGGGTTAGCGTTAATAGGCTTTCGAACAACCGGGCCCAGAAATGTAAAGTGCGAGTTCGCAGAATTATGAAAATGGCAGTAAATAAAGCAAGATGCTTATCGACAAATTCGCGTTAATTTAATGCATGTAAACCTAACTTTTGAAAAATTCGCGTTGATTTAGTGTAACGTTAATTTTCTTCGCGTTGTCAACGTGCATTGTTAATTTCCTATATTAAGGTAGGTACTTTGTGCATGCACTGGTTTGCGCATGCGTGAAAGTCGTAGAGTTCGAAAATCTACCATGGGAAAGAGAACAGTGTCCACATTGTATGATTCGTTACCCCCTGGCGCGTTCACTCCACTTCTGTCGTTTGTGTAAAAGACAAAAGCGGAAATGATGCACTTGGGAAATAAATCACAAGTGGTTATTAGGAACTCTTGGTTTTCAATCACGAGACCTCCTTAACCATTTTTTTTTAATCAAAACAAAGGAAAAGAAATTTAAAAGTAGAGTCAAATTCCCAGAGGATTAGCTTGGGGCCTTTTCTTTCTATAGGGAAACCAAAATGACCGCCGTAACGTCATCTGAAAATGGCTAATAATGAACTTCGATCTGTTTCGAGTTTTATTAAAATTATATTTTTCTAAATATCACGAACTTTCTCAGTGTCTTCAAAAAAAAACTGATACGATTCACACGAGCGCGAGAAAAAACGAGCGAGATCTCGATTGAACCCTCAGACAGTGGTATGGCTGCTAAGGAGATTGCTAGTGTCGTGTTATTCTTGTAACATGAAACCAGAGTACTAAAATGATTGTGCTTACATAGGTCTTCATTAGATTTTAGTGCAAAAAGCAGAGCTACATTCTTCAAATAATTCCCCCTCCCCTCCCGAAATTCCGCGGCGACTTCCTTTGTTGTTTTTTTCCGACGGGCTTTCATTTGTGTCAAGTCTTTATCGTTCAATACTGTCCTTGTTAATTTTCCAAATATTAAAGATTGAATAGTCTGAATATGTTAATTCGCCAACAAAACAACTTCCTTGATTGCACATGTTTTGTTTTTCAATAATCTTTTCATCAAGTGATCGTGCAATTACAAAGTCACGCCAAAGATTTGTCAACAAAATTCCGAAAACATTAATGTGAAAACCATCTTAGAATGGTTAATTTTAATTCCTTTGGAACTCACGCCTCTGATGCTTGTTAAATATTTTAACTTTAGGCTCTTTCTTTTTTTCCGGAATATAATAATTCAACTGTGTGTATCCATGACTTCCAATGGGATTATTCACAAGGGAAATAATTATTCCAAAGAATGTTAATAAATTAAATTGGACCAATCGTTATCTCCCAAGGGAGTCGCTCTTTAGAAATCGACTTGAAAGTGACTGATCGAGCATATTCATTGAACGTGCAATTTGAATTCTGCAGCAGAGAACAGCACTGCGTCCTAAAAACTCTTCTAGAGCGGCGCAAAGTTGTTTGACACAATAGCGAAAAGTCGAACTCGTGTTGATGCCGAAGCGTCGTTGAAGTGCGGCGATTTCTCTGAAATCTAGACGATGCCAAGCCACAGGTCCGATCGCGGGCATAGAGACCATGATCACCGAGACAAGAGGGAAAGGGAACGACTAGCAGACGACGCGGGAAGCCAAGAAATACTGGATGAAGGGATAATACAAGTTCAGGTAATTCCACAAGACGATAACTGGGGAGAAACAGCCACATCGATTACAGAAACAGCAACGTCAATTGTAACACTTAGCGAAACGTCCCTGAGCGACGTTGGTAAAGAAAAGCGGGAACGCTTCTCTTGTAACTTGCGCCATGTTAAGTTGGTTCCATGGGCGATTTTGAGTTTCTTTGCTGTGGTTTCGCCGATTCTTTTCGTTGTTTTTCCTCTTGCTACTTGGAAACCTGAGCCTTGTGGCTACAATTGCGACGGTGTCTTCATCAGCTTTGCGGTGAAAGAGCTTCTGCTAGTGATCGCAATATGGGCTTTGTATTTTCGTAGGTCTCGAGCGAGCATGCCTCGAGTATTTGTTCTTCGAATCGGTCTGATGTTCCTCGTGTTTGTTGTTATCGTATGCTACTGGCTGTTCTACGGCTTGAGAATCATCGAGAAACAGACACAACAGTTCTCAGACATCCTAAGTTTTGCGGTGAATCTGACGGATACGTTGTTGTTTTTGCATTACGCTTCCCTGGTGGTTCTTTGGATTCGGCAAACCGACCCTTTGTTTACTTTGAAAGTTATTCGCAGCACGGACGGTGTAAGTAAATTCTACAACATCGGACCGCTGTCGATCCAACGCACGGCCGTATTTGTGTTGGAGCAGTATTACAAGGATTTTCCGGAGTATAATCCGTTTCTTATGCAAGCTCCAGCGAGGTCTTCAAACAAACAGTTTTCAAGTCTGAAGTTTTACGATATTGATGGTAAGCAAAACGACATAGCCAACCCTCGAGCGCGAGCTATTTTAACCGCTGCTTCAAGTCGTAGACGCGATCCAGCAAGAAACGATCGCTTCTACGAAGAAGCAGAGTTTGAGAAGAAGGTAAAACGGAGAAAAGCGCGGCTATTTAATGCGTGTGAAGAGGCGTTCGGACATATCAAACGAGTTCAGTTGGAACGCGGTCCCTGTGTTCCAATGGATCCTGAAGAAACGGCCCAATCACTGTTTCCGTCATTTGCAAGACCGCTTCAAAAATACCTCAGAACTGTTCGACTTCATCATCGGTACACAATGGATGGCATTATTAAACACCTCGCCCACTGTTTGACTTTCGATATGACACCCAAAGCGTTTTTGGAACGTTACATGAACGATCAACCTTGCGTTGAGTTTACAACGAAACGTCGGACACAGAGTTGGAGTCTGGTCTGTGAAGAACAAGTCACAAAATCGCTATCATCGTCCACAGTTTTCCAGCTGAAAGGCGAAGATCTTTCTCTGGTTGTGACCGTTCGCAGACTTCCATATTTTGATATTTCAGAGGACGAGTTTGATTTTGAAAGCAACAAGTTTGTGCTCCGACTGAATTCCGAAACATCTGTTTGAATTAAGTGGTCAAGATCAAACACACGTGAACTAAAATATTTTCTACATGTAATTATTGGCTATTTCTACTCAAGTGTGCTCTCCAAGAGAGAAACAGTTGTTAAGTTAAGGACGTTATCCATGAGCGCGAGGATATCATGCTGCTGAATGTTTGTTTCAACATGAAATGCACAATATCTTGTTTTTTCGTTCGTGCAGATTTCAAGTGGGTCGTGATCTCGTTATAAATGTATAGAATTTCTTGGTTTTCACGCGCTAGACACAAGGATTTTTTTTTCCGGAATACTTAATTTAGTGTACATAAAAATACATTTTAGACTATTGAACGTTTTGTAATACTTAGCTTTAATGGGCCCAGTAGCAATAGATTGGTTTATGTTTGTGCTATTGTTTTGACCCTCTTCTCTCGCGATGCCCGAAATTCCGCAATGGTTTGAATAGTCCATGTAGGTTAGTGGAGACTTTGAATAGAAAATCCAATCTGTTCGACCCTGAGTTTACATGTAACTGTTTCTCCAATCGACGCTCTTCTTATCACAGTAACTGTACATTCTTCTGACACTGCGAGTGGAGTCGAAGAATTTCTTGAGAGAGCAAAATGATACACTGAGGCTTTACTCGTTGTGTTAATGGCATTAAAAACTGAGTTCATTTTCTCAAGGGTTAAAATTTCCGTGGAACATTTAGTTGGGTTTTATCTTCGTAATTGTAAATGTCTTGATTGTTGCGGTCGCGAAAGTGCTTGTAACTATGCATTACATTGAATCCAATTTTTCAAGCCATTTTTGTTTTTCGATCGTTCGTGAACAGTCCGCTACGATTAAAACTTCAAACTAACCAGGAGACATTGTCAAGATTTCGTGATCGTTGTTCTTATCTTAGACAGCACCGATCAATCTGCGTTTCGCCTAAAATTATAATTACAAAAAGTGGAATTGTTTAGTTTGAATTGAATTCTTTTAAAGATTCGCCCTCCGGCCCATTTGATGCAACTGATAGCGCCATTTTTTCTTGAATGGGTGAGCCATCATTGGGTATTGTCTTCTTGCGATACGTATCTCTTAACGCACGAGGTTTAATTAAAAGTCGACGTTTTGCAATTACACAACTGGAGTTTCAACGCGGCTTCAAAGGAAAATAATTAGTGTCTACAAAAGGAAACGTCACGTCATGTTTAAAGCTTAAATATTTTTGTGATCAAGATACGATACGAGATGATCTTTGTTCGACCTTTGGGGAAACACTTTCGATGCTCGTTAGGGCAGACTTCGAGGCTATCGCGAAACGAGTTGCCCTGTCCTTGAAAGATGCCCTCAAACTATATTGTGGTAAGATATGAGTGGGTCCTTCTTTGAACAAATGATTCGAACGATAAAAGTTTTGAAATGTTGACACAGACAAGAGAACGAAAAGTTGCGAATTACCACATTGAGGTTTTATCTTTTACTGGAATTTCAAGACCGTAATTTCCTTACTTTTGCTTTGATCGTGCAGAAACCTACAGCGTGAAATGGGTGTGAACACCCCGCTGGGTTGTGGATTCCTAGCAGTGAAGAGTAAACAATAAGGCTTTGTCTCAGATTTCCGATTATTAAATACTTCAACCACACTCGATGATGAGTTGTCCTTTTGATTAAGAGTGTGTGACAACAGAAATCTCCAAATTCTTAAATTTCTATGTTTTCTAAATCCTTTTCTGATGTACACCCACTTGGCGTGACCAAAAGAACA
>BLFK01000292.1:1337367-1357367 GCA_014634185.1 Astreopora myriophthalma
AGTTTTGGGTATGACCCATTCGCTATATCCGACACAATGCCGATTTTACATGAACTCTGGCTTATCAAAATGAAAGTGAATTTCTGCATCGCAAATTCGGCATATTGAAGGCCAGCTTTCGGCGCAAATGGAGATTGCAGCTTATTAAAGAGGCTGCAGTTTTTAACAAAAGAACGAAAAACAGTTAACGTTTGACAGTTACAACGAGCAGACCAACGATCGCGATTTGAGTTGAGTTTCTTCACTTGGTTCGGATGTCCCCGCTATGCGGGTCTTTTAACAGAAGTCTTGGCCCCGGGGGCGGGGTAATAAGCCGTTTTTTAACACTCAGTAAACGTTAAATTCCACGCTAAGTCCCGGCGGTCGCGGGGCCGGGGTTTCAATTGACTGGAGCATTATCAGGCCCTATTTGACAGGCCATTATTTGGCGGGTCCTCTATTCCAAATTTAGATAATACCGTAAACTGATGGGCCAAGGCCAAATGAAACAGGTCGAGACTTCTGGGTTGTAGACTTCTGCGCAGGCTCACTCACCATATAATTGAACTAAGTATATGTGTTGAATTGAAGTGTGATCATCGTAGTTAATGAAGCAAGTTAAGCTATGACGGAATATCCTCCTAACTCACAAGTGGTTGGCTTTTAGTTGGCCAGATAGCTCCCTTAGTGGAGCAGTGTACCTCGCAATCGCACAGTCGTGGGTTCGAGTCCCGTTCAAGCCTGCTTTTTCTTTCTTTCTTTCCTTCTTTTCTTTCTTTCTTTCTTTCCTTCTTTCTTTCTTTCCTTCTTTCTTTCTTTCTTTCTTTCTTTCTTCCTTCCTTCCTTCCTTCCTTCTTTTCTTTCTTCCCTTCCAGGCTTGTTTGCGACTGCTTCAGTTGCTGCATTAATTGTGGTGATCACACTTCAATTCAGAGCTGAAGGAGGTAGGCCTCCGGAAGGATTAACAACCTCACCTCGGTCAAGGATACTGACTTTGCCAGCCTTTGTAAGTTAAGAAGTTCAGTTTTAGCCGTATCAACATCAATCAGTTAAACTATTAACCATGAACCGACATATTAATCAGAAAGAATGTTACCATTTCGTTTATATAAGTAGACCATTTTAGCCTTACTTTGTAATTATCGTTTATATATTAGTTATTTATTTACACACGACCCCATACGCTGCAAAGCTTAAATTTTTATCGTGTTTAAATAAAGGTTACACCATCCTTATCACCATCTGCCATTCAAATAGGTTCATATGGGAAAACCATCCTGGATACTTCTAGGATTTGCCAGGTCTTTTACGACAACTCTGATTTTTCCGAGTTTGCGTTTATCAGGCTGAACACTTAACATCTCAACTCTTTCAATGTATATCTTCTTGCGAAGGAACACGTTCAGCTTGCGATAACGATGGCAGGGATGTACTTTTAAAAGCTCTTGCACCATCTACGGAAAAGCAATTAAGTCCTGAGGCTGTACCAAAGCCTGTACATAAATGGGTTTCAAAAACTCATTAATAATTCGTGAGCCTAACGGCCTATCAAGTCACCGATAAAACGTCACGTGCATGAGCTTTATACCGGATAAAACACTCCTGGTTAGTATTCTTGCATAGCTTGTTTTTCTTGTATGCTAATAATTTCCTCTCACAGTTTGAACCATTGTTCAGACTCCAGAGGAACACGCTTTTTGTAGAATGTTTTAGACCTGATAAAACACTACTGTTCGTTTCTTAAACATTACTTAAAATCATGTTTATTGGTCACGATAGCGTAGCAAGGTCCCTTTATAGGAAACTGCGGAGTACAATTGACAAGTTGAATTAACTATCAATATTCACTTTTGTTGCATTTTGTGTACACGATGTAATGCTTCCCAAGACCACAAGAAGTAGATCTGATGAAACAATTAATCTTTTTCGGTGCCAGCATAAAATCACGACGAGTTTGGGATTGCGCTTAATTTGCGGAATCTTAATTTTCAATTGTGTGAGGCTAACTAAATACACGCGAAATGTCTCTGTGGTATAACGAGGATTCGGGGAAAGAAAGGGAACAATTTGAAAACTGAGAAAGCCAGTTTTGAAAGAAAAAAAAACCTATTTCCGACACCTGTTGATATCGACGCTATATCTTTATCACCTCGCAAGTGTCAAAATCGATTTTCTCGTCTAGACGCCAAAATAACGCTATGAACGGGATCAAGAGCGATCGGTACCTTGTCGGGACGGCCGGGAATAAATGATCTTTTTGTGGGCTTTGTAAATAATAGACGCACAAATATAGTGACGTTTTTCACCTGGGTGGATAATCATTTTTATTGTTTTAGTATAATATTACGCAAATTATATTTGCCTTCATGCTGATTATCTCTAAACACAGGTGACGTATTTCCTCGGTAGACTTCAAATGACACAACGATAACCGCTCGTAAGGTTGATTTCTAAGTGCATTTTTAATTTTCTCCGCTCCACACAGTTCATACCTACATTGTATTAATCAGTTAACGAACGAAAGTATTTCTTGGATAACACAGTGGCACATCTAGGCTAACCAATATTGTGCCAAGAGACTGGAATTGTTTCATTATGTAATTATAAGAGGAGGAAGAGAAAAGATGACTGGATAAATACTTTAAGTTACAATATTGCAAATAAAAGCACGAATGAGAGCATAACAGTTGACATGTATAAATTTATGTACCTTAACACTGAACAGCTTAATGACGGTTCAGCGCACTTTTCAATAGTGCAGCCGGTTGATTGATTAATTAATTAATTAAAACGTTGATTAAAATTAATGCATCTTATGAACGGTGCCCGGATTAATAGACTTCCCAGGGAATCTTTGGTGTCTTCATTCTCCCGAAGGGAGAAAGACAGAGTCGATATTTGAGGAATCAAAGGAAGAATAGTTCGCATGAGTCTCTCTTTCAAAGCGAGTCTAAGTTTTGTTTCATTTTGCATACGAATAAAAACTCATTTTGATAAACTTTTAAAAAATGTTTAGTTAATGAAGCTATATTCTAAAAGAAACACGTGTGTAACCACTACAAGCTGGTCAACCTCCACGTGATGGACTGTTATTTCATTAAGTAAAATGGTTCATTTTCCTTATGAGGAACTGAAGTGTTTCAAAACACTAACGATGGTTAAGGCGTTGTGAATATATTAAATGGAACAACGAGGTCGAAAAATGTGAATTGAAGCTGGATAAACTCTGCTATCCTTGGCTATTGAGTTTTGTTGATATAAGGCTTACAAGAACTGTTCCACTAAGTTTAAGCTTCTTTTTTTGTTTTCAAGATTTAAAGCAAAAAGACTCCATTTAACACCTCTACTGTCTGATTTCAAGCTTCTTGTCCTTTTTTAAGGAAGAGCATATTTCATAACCACCACAGAGTCTTAAAGACAGCAGTCCACAACTCAACTGAAAGGATGCCGCTAGATTTGAAAGCATTTTAAGGCAACAATTTTATCACGCAAGCTCTATCGAACCGCCTCGGGACTCCATGTCATGGAGCAAGAAGGTGGCTTTTATTGTATTTTTTTTTTAAGAGGAAGCTTATTCGAGGAAGCTTCTTTCAGAGGTTGAGCTTATTTCAAAATTAAACTTTCAAGGACGGGGCCGGAGGTGTTTATTAGCCGGAGGGGGTTCATTGAGAAGGGGCAAGCCGGGTAATCGAATTACAGAGCTTTCTGAGAATCGACAAAAAATGGAATATTTCCGCATTGCGTATGGTGCTCAAGGAATTTTTTCCCAGTGATCAGTCAGCTATTTGATATCCAAATAAATGACGCGACAAAAATTTAATAGTAACGAAAACAAAATTTAATAGTAACGAAAACAAGTGAAAGGTCGTTCGACTGCAAAAAACTTCACTGCCCTTTATGTGAGCGGCGCGGTCACCAAGCAGTCAATGTGCATGTGTTGATCCTGCGCGGCGCACCGGCCACAAACAGCTACAATTTGTGAAAGATAAAAGTGATTTCGACGGGAAAAACTTCATCATTTTTCCCTGGATGACGTCCCAGACATATTCCCTAAACTCGCTATTTGATACCTTGAATCGTGCGGCCGTGGTTGGCCGCTAAATTTCGTCAAGGTATGAGAGTTTCAATTTTATTCTTGAATTATTAAGTTGTATGGTAAGTCGAGGTTCATAATTTAAATACAACTGTTCCCTTGAGGAGAAAATTGTGAGCTAAATACAGAGAAAGCGGTAGAACGTAATTGTAATTTGTACAGCTGATATTTCGTTTTGTGTGTTTGGTGGTATTGTGTTCTAAATACGTGTTTTTCTTTTTTTTTTTACACAAACTTCACAGGGCCGGGATGAAAATATCCAGTAGTCGAAACTGAATCGCTAAGGGTGCTCTCTCACTTAACGCTAGGGAATTCGCTCAGTTTGGAGGACATCTCGGTCCACATTTAGTGTGGACGATGAGTTCAGGTGAGGAAGAGAACGATGAAATTCCCGAGCCAGGGCAGATTGATGAAACTGACCCCGTGTTCCGCTCTGTGGCCGAAGCGGACGTGAGCTTAGACGAGATGATGAGTTTGGCATGTAGGCAGGGGAAGCTCGACATAGTAGAGTTGTTGTTGGAAAGCGGAGCGCATGTTGATTATCGAAACAAGGCTGGAAATACACCGCTGTTAGAGGCATGCAGTCAGGGACACGTTGATGTGGCACGTTATTTGTTAGACCACAGTGCCAACATTGATGCGCCAACGGAGACCACCTCCGATAGTGCCCTCACGTGGGCCTGCACCCTTGGCAACGAAACCATTGTGGAATTACTGTTGGAGAGGACCTCGAACGTCGAGCATCGCACGAAAGATGGCTGTACAGCTTTGATGTTTGCAGCGCTGGCTGGTCATGTCAAAGTGGCTGCCATGTTGCTTGATCATGGTGCAGAGATCAATGTCGAATCAGATAGTAACAAGGATAGCCCCCTTACATTTGCTTGTTGGAAAGGGCATTGCGATGTGGTGGAACTGCTTCTGGAGAGGAATGCGAATATTGAGCACCGCACGAAAGAGGGTTTCACTCCGCTCATGTTTGCCGCCCTCGGAGGGCATACTGACGTCGCAAGAAAGTTACTTGAGAGGAAAGCCAAAGTCAATGTGCCGAGTGGAAGCAATAATGATATCCCCTTGACAAGTGCATGTTGGAAAGGCCACCACGATGTTGTAAAACTTCTGTTGGAGTTCAAGTCAAATATAGAGCATCGCACAAAGGATGGATGCACCCCACTTATGTTGGCTGCACGGTATGTATGCATCACAACATGTATCTTTCCCATGAGATTATATCTTGTACCTTTTTAACAACAATGTCTGCACCAAGTATAACTGGTACGTGCAGTTGACTGCCAGTGTCCCAAATCTGTCAGTATCTTTAACCTTTGGGCTAACTTGATGTGATTTTCTATACATTTTCTTATAACAACAACAACAACAACATGTTTACTAAACACAGTCATAACACCTAATTAAATTACCTGTGCAGATTAGAAATACTCACCTACCAATGGCTGGCCAAGCTACATTGTAGCTGACAGTTACGACCTGAACTCCCAATAACTCACATTTTCTCTAATTTTCTGTGAAAGTTTGAGTTATTGGGATTTAACTGTAGGCATGTCTGGCACGGTTGTTGTTCATCAGCCTATAAACTATAGAAACGTGTGGTCTGTTGCTTGAAAGTAATAGGAGAGACCATGACACCTGCATGGGGTGTGGATTCGGGACCTATCAATTATTGTCCTTATCCTAGAATACTGGGGAAGTCTAACCATTGTAACCCAGAGGTCATTACAAAGGCAGCCTTGTCTCTTCAGACCCCTAGTGTTGGTGTTCCTGGGGTTTGAAACCACAGCCTCTTGCAACGAAGCCAACCAATAGTTGTTATTTGCTTCAAAATGTATTGAAATTTATGCAGGTGATGAAACCTTAATATATATAATATATATTTTTTGTATAAAGACAGAAAGATTACAATATTGATGTAACTGGGTTAAAAAGCATGAAAAGTGTATTGTCTATTTCCAGCTCAAATTACATGTTTCTTTGTTGAGGTTTATATGTGTATGCAATATGTATTGTTGCTCTTTTTATTTCTACACACACAAAAGTTACAAGTGTTGTTGTCATAACATTAGGCTTGCAATATGAGTACAATTTCATAACATTTGTTGGCAAAAATGGAATGAAAAAATAATTTAAAAAAGAACTGAGTCATGTGCCATATGGCTTTCATGAGGGTAAGTTTCTCATTACTGTGAATTCCTTTTAAATGTAATGGTTATATTTTGAGATATTGGTCATTGTTTTTGCTTTATGAGCCATTACGTTGGAAGGGTTTGAGAAAGCTTTCTTGAATGCATTACAAGAAGTGACATGTTCCATTACAGTGCTGAATATTTCATTTTTTTTTATGTAGCAGTCAGTTTTGCTGGATATAAAAGGAAGAAATCAAATTGAATCTAAGTTACAAACTAGTCTTTAATGAAAGATATGTCTTACTTTTTTTCACTTAAAAGTGATTTTATAAAAAAGTCAAATTATTGTATCAAATGAAACAATATTATTTTGTAACACCAAAATTTGCTTCGTTCACAATGGTTGAAGAAAATGCCTGCTTAATTTCACTCAAAAATAATATGTGAAAAATTTGGACTTCTTATTTGATTGTTTACTACGTAATCAGATTTATTTCTCATAAACTTCAGTGCCATAAGCTTGAGCAAAAGTTGGTTTACCCTGGATTTGCCTTGTACGTTGTACATTTAATAGTAACAATAATAAATACATAGAACTTGTACTGCACTATTTTCCAGTGGTTCAATGGTGCCTTACAATATTGCACTTAAAAGTTTATAAAATAATAGATATAAGCACAAGGTTAAAACTACCAGTATTAAAAACTATTGGTTACTGTAGGCACAAGAAAAAAAGAGAAGTCTCAAGCCCATTTTTGAAAATTTTCACTGAGTCACAGTTTTTAACCTCAGTTAGCATTTACTGCAATTTTGTCCTCAATACCTCGAACCACTGATAACTTGAAACTCCAGGTTTTCATGTGCAGTAGGGTCACTCTTTTACCCTTGTTAACTTTAACATTTTTGTGAATGTGTAATAAGTCAAACATATTCCAGGACCTTAAGTTTCATTTATTTTCAATCAAACTGAACAGCGTGGTCCTCTTGAATCCTCTAAAATTGCCATAATATTTTTCCATTCTTACTCTCTGGAAGTACAACTGTTTAGAGTTGAATTGCAACCAGTGTTCATAGCTAACATCTGGTCATCACGATCTCGGCTCCTGTCCTCCTATAACTTGAACTCCCAAACTCTCAAACCTTTCCTGGTTTTCCTTGATGGTTCCAGTTATTTAAAGTCAACTTGTAGATATTTAGTGAGGGTTTTGTGGTGCCTACATGTAATGTATTCAGTGTTATTTCAATTGTAGCATTTGGTGAATAGTTCCAAGTGGACCAGCTCAGAATTATTTTTATTTGATTTAATGACATAACACAGATTGAAAACAGACTCGAAGTCCAAACTGACTCTGTCTGAGACAGCAATACAGTTACAGAAACAACACAACAGAACTAAACTGTAGACACAATACAGTCAACTGTCTCATAAATGACCACCCTTGGTGCATGTGGAATTTGTTCCTGACAGGAGGTGGTCGCATGTGAGGAGTGGTGGCTGTGAGAGAGTTGACTGTATTATAGATACAAGTTGTTGGCAGGACCTGAACACTAAATTTGGGTGGGGGAAAAAGTCAGCAGCAACAAACTGCAAATAAAGCTTAACGGGTTGTGGGGTCCATCATTAAAGAAACTATACAATAAAAAGAGGAAGCCCCAGAAGCTGAATTTCTGCACGTGTTAGGCCTGTAGGCACAGCTAACAATAGGCAGAGCTAACATCATTTCTTTTAGAAGTTAGTTTATTGTGAAGCCTAAATTATAAGCTTGATGGCTTATGTTGGACTTGCAGCTGGATTGTACAGCGAAGGGCTAAAAGGGGGAGGGGGGTCGTCTGGAATGTCAGGGTTTACTCCTGGTATTCACGTGACGTCATACAAGACTAAAATTGAAGCTTAAGGTAAACAGACAATTGAGTTTTTATCTTCACTAGGGAAAATAATTTAAAAAATATACTTGCTTGCAAGTTTTCATCTCGATAGCATGCTTTGTTTGGACAATAGAGCAGTTTAAATGTCGTTTTTTTTTTTTTCAGACTGCATTACATAGAGACAAGTGCTGAGAAACATGAAATTTGTTACGAGTTCAGTAGAACAAAGAAAGATTTTAAGTCAGCCAAAGTAAACTCCAGATGTTTTCCCTGGTTTCCGTCTCCATATTATAAAATTATTTTGAGTGATACATTTTTCTGAATAAATGAGGTACAGGATATCGCACAGGCCTGAGGCTGTCATACATTGCTTCTTTATTACTCTTCTATAATAACTCAATTTCTTGACTATATGTGATGAATGGTGAGCAATTTTATTTTTTTATCAGCATGGCATGAAATTAAATTTGTGTGACATGCAAACCAAGAATAATTATGCTGTGAGACCGATAGTGGAGGCCAGTTTGTTTACTAGAACGAAAGAAAGTGCTAATTAAAAAAGTAAAAACAAAGTTAAATTTACTGAAGATTAGTCCACCCATAATGGCCGAGTCTTCTCTGTTTTAGTCCACAATCTTGGCTGCTTTGATGTCACTTGGAAGTGGTCGCAGTGTTTTGCCAATTTTCATTTGCCTCTTTTGTTATTTTGAGTGCATAATTTTCTAACAGTGAGTTCTAATAAATTGCAATATTTTGTTTGGTTGTTTGCAGAGAGGGTCATTACTCTGTGGCCAAGCTGATTCTTGATAGCAATGCCGAAGTTAATGTTCCCTCTGGAAGTGAAAATAACATTCCCCTTACCTTGGCTTGCTGGAAAGGTACAAACAACACTAACTGTCTTTAACAAGATGTCTGATCACCGAATTTGATTGTAAAAGACTTGCACAAATGGCAGGCTGCTGCTTGTTTTAAAACTTTGATAATTCTTTCTTATTTCTCTCTTGTTAGTACTTGCTTGACAGCTTTCACTAACAGGCAAGAGATACAGTCTGTAAGCTCAAATCAATTATTTGACAAACAACAAATTTTAGCATGATGTGTGCCATTTGCAGCAAATGGGATGCTTAATCTCTTTATTAATAGTTATCATCAGGTTTGTGAGCAAGTTATGGGCAATGATAACCTAATAAACTAATTTTGATATCACTAATTAAAATTCAACCTAAAACAGTAAACCAGACTTTTAGGATCCAGGCCTAAGTTGTTTGAAGTAGGGTTGGGTTTAAGTCGGGTTAAAACCCATAGGTTGTCATGGTCTTTATCCTGGTTTACCAGGAACCCTGCTCCGAACAACTTGGCCCAGGGAGCGAGGGAAGGATTTGCATGAGTCTTGCACAGAGGACTTAAGAGCTAATGTCAGATGTTCAGTCAGGCGTGGGATTTAACTTGTTTGCACATCTTTAAGTGTTAGCAAACATTTGACATTACTCGGAATTAAATCTTAAACCAGGCAGGGGGTAGGTGTAAGCCGGTCGTAGGGTGGTCTTTATTGCCTTCATTTACCACATTTCGAATCTGTCAAAATATCACGTTTGGCGAGACCTGTAGCTGAGGTCCCCCTCCTGTGGGAAGGTGCTTCTTGTGGCCAGAACCCCTCAGTATATTTCAAGATACTCAGGTAAATTTGTACACTGCTGGTGCATTTTTAGGGCTAGAAATACAGCGAGATGATTGTGATAATTGTTGATTCCTTCTGGTAAAAATTTCTGGGTTATTTGTGGTATCTGCAAGTGAGGTGAGGAAACTACGCTGTGTGGAAGTTGCCTACCTGGAATATTTGTATATCATCTCTGTTGCCTGCTTATTAATTCTTGCTTGCAGGTCATACGAAAGTAGTTGAACTACTTCTTGAACACAAGTCAAACATAGAGCATCGTAACAAAGCGGGCTGTACCCCTCTTATGCTAGCATCAAGGTAACAAAATTAACAGAATTGTTTGCTCTTGATAATTAATCGTGAACAAAGTTTGATGTGTGAGAAGTTGCAGGGATAGACTAAAGTTGTTGAAGGCCCACATTTGCCCAAAATGCATTGCTTAATTTCGTGTTGCCTGAAACTAGAAAAGCGTTTAAGCTTGAGTGCTTACAACTAATCACGTTACATCTTTTGACAATACAGCATTTGAAAACACAAACAAAGGAATGCAATGCGTTTTGGGTGAATGTGGGCCTCCAAGATAGTTATAGGTACTAAAGTGAGAACCATCCTTATTATAATTATAGTAAAATAGAGTTAATATGAATAGTGGTCAGAAGGTCATTGTTGTAACGACACGATTACTAGAGGATTGCGTGGCATCGAAAGAACACTCTGGATTTTCGATATTTATAGAACATGATTGACTTGGAATGTTCGGAAGAATGACAAAAATGCAGAAAGTCCTTGCAAAAAAAGGACTTGCTGATCTATACTTTTCAAGGTCAAAGCAGTATTTTTCTTTGGTCGCGCTTTCCTTTGCTCCTTTGCAGGTTGTTTGATGATCGGTTGTATGGTCGGTTCGAAGTTCATGTTCGGTTTTTATTACTCAGTGATTTAGTGCAAAACGCCACAAAAACAGTCATAGATGTGACTCCTGTTAGGAGCTGTGGGGTTTTCTTACACTGATAAAGTCATCAGTTTCTCCTCAAAATTTGTGCTACAGGTGAACAGCGTATCTGTAACCTTACCAGTACCTGTTGCCAATCATTGGACACTGCATTTGCAATATAATAAAATTCAACTTGATTGAAAGGTTGTTTTGTTGTGCTGCTTTCAGGGAAGGCCATGTGGAAACTACATGTCTTCTGCTGAACAAAGGTGCTGAAATCAACACACCCTCAGGAAGTAATGATGATACACCGCTTACACTGGCCTGCTGGAAAGGTAATGCTACATTGGCAAGAGTCACCAAATGAAAACCTTTGCATAAATTAATTGTCAAATGCATACATTTGCATACATTTGTCACCGCATACATTTGCACAAATCTTCATTGTAGACAATGTATAAATTGTTTAATCTGCACATTTACATAATGGTATTGAAGGGTGCCTAGAGAGAAAAATATGATACTTGGTAAAATAAATTGCTTATGGTTGGTGTACCTTATTTCATAAAGGGTGCATGGATGTTTAAATGGACTTTGTAATCTACTGGACACGGACAACATTCAACAAGATACTTTCCCTTGTCTTGTATCTGATTGCATTTTACCAACCTTGTGTAAGAAAAAGTGCAGCAGTAATTTTTTTAAGGCAGGGATGGCACAGCAGTCAAATTCACTTTCATTGTACACAATACAGTAACAACTGCGTGTAAGAACCTACATTTTTGGAAGTCTGGCAAAATAGGTTCTTCTATTTTGGGGAACTCATTGGCTATTTACGCTAAGTAGGTTCTTAATCAGGTTCTTAACTGATATGAAGGAGATATAGTTGTTAATTACCAGAAAAATAAATAGACTTGGGTTTGGTCCTTACATTGTAAATATGCAGTATTTATTCACAACTGTATTATGTTAATCCAAACAGAACTCAATACAGTCAAACTCCTTGGTTAAAATGTTTATCACAATTTTAACTGTAACCCACACATAAGAATCTGATAGATCTTGTTCGGCTAAACAGGTTCTTATCTTTTTGGGTATTAAAATGGCAAATTTCTGCCAGCAGGTTCTTAAACCACTAGGTTCTTACACGCAGGATTTGACTGTATTTGAGATAAGTGTTGTCAGGTAGAGCACAAAATCCAGAAGTGTTGTCCTTTCAAATAGGTCATGTTGAAGTGGTGGATCTTCTTCTCAAGCACAACTCAAAAGGGGATCATCAAACTAAGACAGGATGTACTCCTCTTATGGAGGCCACCAGGTTTGCTTGAAAGAGTTTTCATTTACACAGAAGATATTAAAGGTACACTGCAGGCAGCAAGGAGACATGAATTTCATGTTTGATTAGCAAGAACAACTTCAAACGTCTAAGATATTGTTTTTGTCATGAGAACATAAAATTCCCCTCTTTCAGCCAAGGTGTGATGATCTTTTTATCACACGGAGACTGGTAATTGGACATGGAACAACGCTGGAGAAAGCAGTAATCTTGACATCATTGAATGCTAGATTGACGTATGAAAAATATACCAACAGAAAACACACTGCCGACTTGTTGGCTCGGTTAGAAGAGCACTGGACTCTGGTGCGGGAGGCCTTGGTTCAAGTCCTAGCCGCACCAGTGCTCAGGATCTTAATATAACTGAGGAGAATGTGCCGCCTTTGCTTAGACAACTCTAAATGGTTAGACTGTCTAGTCTTCTTGGATTAGGACGATAAACCATAGGTCCCATCTCGCAATCCTTGCTCGTAAATAACTTTGTGGGACGTTCAAGAACCCACGCACTGTTTGCAAAAAATAGGGGACATAGATCCGTGTTGTGGTCTGGCCTTTGTGTGTGTAATCTCGTGGTTGGGTGGGAAATGTTTGGAGATGCTAGCCGCATAATCAAAAATCTGAGGGTAAATAAAGCTATGATGATGATAAAGTGACAAATGGAATCTATAAGTGGTTTAGGTCTCAGTAAAACACCCTTGTCCGTGATCAAGGGTTTCAATAACTTTTGAAATTGCCGTCCACGATAGCCCATTGTAGGTGGTAGTTTGACAAGTTTATGATAGGATTTTTAGTGAAAATCAAGACAAACTAGCCAGCAGTGAGAGGCAAAGCAGGTGGCGGTATACCGCTGGTAACCGGCTTCTGTTGAAACCCCTGCGTAATAATAACAAAATCAACACTATCATCATCACACGGTATATTTCGCCTCCTTGGCAGAATTTCTATTAATTTCAGCAGGCAAGTACAATATGAACATCTTATACTAAGCCAAAACAAACATGGGATCTATTACACTGTATATCCCTCTTGGTTATAAATTTTTAAACCTCTGTGACAAATTGAGTTACAATGTACTTGATTGGTCAGCACTCCAAGCTGCAACTGTTTTGGTCGCCATGGAGAGTGGAAAAAAACTTTGGCAACTAAGATTGTGGCGAAAGTTGCCAAACTGGCAAACTTGGTTTGGCAGTCATTTGCTAAGCTGCAATGTTTTTATTACCTTTACAAAGTTTAAGTTAGATAAACATTTGCACAAAATATTAATTATGCTCCTCTTTCTGGGTAATTCGCCACTTTTACCCTGGTTGTATGCCTTGAAATGTTGCATTCACCAGCAAGGCTGGGCAGCCATTATTTTCAAAGACAAGTGGTAAACCAGTATGATCATTGTTATTACCCTTCATGTAGTATTACACAAAGTTTCTTTTAATTTGGTGACCAATAGTTCAAGCCAGGGGACTGCTTTTTCCATTTAGGTCGCCAAAAGGTGACTTTGAAATAAGTTGAGCTTGGAGCACTGTTGGTTGATTTTTTCCTCCTTAATTTCAGGGAAGGTCATGTTGCTGTAGCTGAGCAGCTCCTACTGCATGGTGCCGATGTTGAACTTCCTGATAACTATGGCCAAAGTCCCCTGTTCATGGCTTGTTGGAAAGGTGTGTCTTGAACAGATAGATTTTGTTGTGTGTGAGGTGGATTTTAGTAATAATTATTGATTTGACTCTGGCTTTTAGGACACCGGGATGTTGCTGAACTACTGCTTGAAAATATGGCCAACAGAGACTGCCGAACAAAAACAGGCATTACTCCACTTTTTCAGGTAATACAGAAGCTTTTACCAAATCAAATAACTGTTAATTTGTCAATCAAACATGGGTTTGGGGTCTTAAACATTGCCTCAGCTTTAAGAATGAACAATTATGCCAAACTTCTACATGCAGCTGTAACACAATTTTTCTCGTAGCCTCTCGTGACCCTATTCTGGAATTAGAATAAATGGAATAACCTCTAGATTTTTCTGTGGAGGTAAATTCCCTCTGACATTTTATTGGGAAACGATGCTGAAAATCTCTTTTGTGTTTAGATAACATCAAAATTCTCCCTGGGGTTATTTTTGTGTGTTGAGCTTCAGAATAAGGCCATTTGAATACACCCCAAGTTACAGTGCAATTTCAGTTTCAGCCAATAAATGTCCGTCATTGGACATAGGCCTTCCCCATTAACCTCCACTGGTCCGCGTTCTGTGCGACACGGTGCCAGTGTTTTATAAAACTATCCAAGTCGTCCCCCCATCTCATCCTTGGTCTTCCTTGGTTCCTTGTTTGTCCCCGGGGTGTCCAGAACGTAATGTGGGTTGTCCAACAGTGCAATTTACCTTTAATTAATAAAGATACTGCTGTGTTTGTTTCTTCTAGGCTTGTCGTGAAAACCATGTTGATGTAGTTGAGTTGTTACTGGATTATGGAGCTAGTGTGAATGCACCCTTTCCAAATAGCAGGTGAGTGAAACCAGCACCCAAGTTGTAAATTATATTGGAAAAACTGACCTTTCTGTCCAATTCTTTTTCTTTCCTTTTTTTTTCTCAGAGAAAATCCCATGACACTGGCAGGAGAAAAGGGCCATGTTGAGCTTGTCTCTCTTTTGCTGAGCAGGTAAGTTTACTTTTTTTTGGACAACAACGGTATCTCTTATTGTCTATCTTAACTGTCTCAGCCCTGGGGGCAGTGACCGGCAATGCTTGAAGGCCAATAGTGCATTTCTGAGTTCTCTTAAGCCTCTTTTTCAAAGCAAATCCAAGTCTGAAAATCTTCCTGGTAGAAATTAGTTTTCAGTCATTTGGAAAGTAAAAGAAATTACCATCACAAAAATTTTGTACTTGCACCTGCTTTGAAAAAGAGACTGATGTGTACTCAGGAATGGCCAACTTAATGGCATTGTGGTCACCATAGCAACACCTCAGCACTATATAAAGGAACTTCAAACTTATTTTTTTGCAAATGATCAGATACATTTATTTGGAGAAAGCTCCTGTTTTTTTTTCCCTTCTGTGGCCATGGAATTTTGCAATTTACAGAGTTTATTGACTCGGTTTAGTTGTCTTCCCGTTACTACCAATGCATGTGTAAATGCGGTATGTATTGTGAAGAAGGCCATTTGCATTGTTTTTGTTTTTTTTTTATTATTGTCAGAATGGCTAATGTGGAATGTCACACTAAAAAAGGTTGCACACCATTTCACTTGGCTTGTAAGGAAGGTCATCTTGAGATTGCCAAACAGCTCTTTGAGAAGGGTGCAGACACAGAGGTAAATATTAAGAGCTGGAGGAACAAAGCAGATGGCAACTGGCAATGTCCTTGTTGAACTGCCTTTTGCTTAAATTGGAAAATTAACTGCGATGATCATTCTTCACTTTCAGAAGTGAAGAAGTATGAAATCCTCCATGTTTGTTTGCAAGGATAATTTTCTAACAACACTTCGGATTTAATTTATTAAAAAGGTTGTATGTCTAACAACATGCTTGCTTCCTGCGGTGGTCAGTCAGTGTTCCAGAGAAGAGATGGGTCTCTGGGCAAAGACCCGACAAATCAAGTGATAAACTTCAGAAAAATGTAAAGAGACACACTGGTATTGGCTCCAGCTTGACCGCCTTCGGATTCCCTGTTAGCACCCTGCCACAAAAACTTAATTGGAATGCTGGTCAGTTATCATAAGAATAAGTGGGTAATTTCATTCTGACACTTTTATCAGGTGATGATAACTGTTATATTTTTTTCAGGCTTCTGACACCCGAAATAACACTCCCCTGGTGGCGGCCATGAAGAATGGCCATGTGGAGGTTTGATAATTACTTTTACAGGATGCATCACGAAAACATAACGAAATTTCAGAAGCTGTAAGAATCCTATGAATATCGCTACAACGAGGTCGTGTTCCTACAGAAAGAAAACCCCAACCCTAAACTGCTTTTACCCCTGTGATGTTTTTGCTGCCATAGTACCATAATGAAGTAATAATCTCTTGTTATTTTGTTGTGCTGTGAATATGAAATCACCTTGGTAGTTGGACAGAAATGTCGAAAATTACAAAACCTTTGTATGATACCACATATTATTATCTGGCATTGCGATGGCACATTTTATTTGCTGCTCTCCTCAGATAGTAGAATGGCTCCTTGGTGTCATAAACCATCTGCCCTCTGAAGACCAGTGTCAGAAGTGTTTGATAGCACCAGTGGATGACAAGGAAAAGTATGATGATATCATGCTTGGAAGAACAAAGTGCTATGACTTAGTTACCAAGGTTTGTGTGAACCATTTCAGCTCTCTGTGCAATAGTGGTGAGCTTTCATACATTTCTGTGGATCGCATACTTCAACTTGCAGAATGATGGCAATTTGTTGTCTGTTTTGTAACAGGCAAAGAAGGCAAAGGAACAGAAAGTCCAGCGAAATACAGAGATTTTCCTGAGAGTAAGTTCTAGGGAAAATTATGCATGTTAGAGTCTATGATGATTTGAGTGTTGTAGGTAAAATTTGGTATCATGACAAACTTTTTCTAACCCACATAAAAGCAGGTCTGGCCTTCAATAAAACCTGGTTTAACCTTCATAAAAACAGGCTCAACCTGTCAAAGAGCTGGGAGCTCATGTAATGCAGACCTACAATGTGGCCTCACTTTGGCACTGTCCTTGTTTCTGGCCTTTATAAGCATACGCACGTGCCTATGGTTCGCCTGCAATTTTGAAATCCAGTTTGGAACTTTTACTGATCCATTCAATACAACTCAAGATCTAGTAGGCCATTCCAAAGTTCAAATGGAGACTGGGGACAAGTTATTAAATTTTAATCTAATCAAAAATTGAGTTCCATCGCAAGAGAGATCAAATCAAAATTACTCTAATGATCAAGTTTGAGGTTGTTTAGTTAGATCGCACTCAACTAGTAGAATCAGAAATTTAGAAACTTTGTATGCATTTAGGTGATGTCAGTTCCAAAATTAGACAAATTTGTATGGAATTCTGGCAACATTTCACAGCTCACAGTGTGCTTACTATGCAGTGAAACCCATCCAAACTTGTTTATGTTACTGTTTTTTCAGTGATGGTTAAATTTTTGACATGATGTAATTTGAACAACATGTAAGCTAGTGCTCAGAGCTTTTCTAAACTTCGGAATGGCCTATTTTACATGCAACATGAGTACAACTAGATGGAAACAGATCAAACCACTGCACAACACTTCATAAAATGCATTCTCCACACAGATTGTGTTTCCACTTTTCATGGCTTTTGTAGTTCTCCATGAATTACACACTAATGTGAAGTATATATGAAATAATTCATATGTGAACTGCGGTTGTAGATGAAAGTGAAGAATGATCATCGCAGTTATTTTCCAATTTAAGCAATTGGAAAGGAGAAGCCTGAAAAAATCAGGGCTTCAACGGGATTCGAACCCGTGACCTCCGCGATACCGGTGCGATGCTCTACCAACTGAGCTATGAAGCCACACATTGGGAGCGAGGTCAATTTAGTGAGTTCAGATCTCCCGTGAGGAGTGAAATAATGTGAAGTATATATGAAATAATTCATATGTGAACTGCGGTTGTAGATGAAAGTGAAGAATGATCGTCGCAGTTGAATTACACACTGCAAACATGTACAGTTATGTCATGTAAACCTAGAGTTGTCATTTGGTTGAAATCCAGTGAATGATGTATAACTGTGTAGGAGAGTCTCAACTCTATGAAAGTGTTGCACTAGGTAGTATCTGACACTGGATGAAAGGTCTTAAAAGATGTTCTGCATGTCACCATGCAGTTGGTTATTCAAACCATAACTTGATGAGGTGCGATTATCTTGGTGAGTTTAGTCTTGAGATGAACTGTGGTTGGCATTTTGGCAACCTAAGTCATGAGCAGAATTTTTTCCCCTTTCGATAACCTGTGAAGTCTACAATTCAAAATCCAAATAATGATCTTGTTTTCTTACTTTCATAAGTCATATTTGAGGTGACAGTGGGCAAACTATTAAAAACAAACCAACAAATTAAATCTGCCAATCACATCGTTATATGTGGCCTTTTAACCTGGTCCACTATAGTGATTGATGGCAGTAAAAAATGACACCGTTTTAAATTTGCGCTTTCAAACTTGCAACGGAAGGCCCAACAAGGTAAGGTAAGGCTGATAATGGCTTCTGCTTGGGTTGCCAAAGCATCAGTTGATATCACTCAACAGTCCTCCTCAGGGCAACGACCTCATCAACCGTTAAACCTTATCATGGTATGCCAGTTGCATAACTCTGGGCTCAAACCATTTGTGGTTTTAGGCAAATCTGAGGGACTGTACAAAGAGTGATGTTGATTTTTTGTAGGAACTGGAGCATGAGAAAGAAAAAGAAGACATGAGGAAAAAGAAAGCTGCTGCCAAACGGCGAGACAAACGAAAGAGAAGGAAAGCAGCAAAGGATAATGAGATGATGTCTGGAGGACAAGTAGGTGATGATCTGCCATTGGAAAACAGACCACAAGAAATGCTGTTAGATGATTATGAACATGAGCCAGAAGATGCAGAGTGTGATGTGGTGGATACTACAAGACCATGCAGCGATGAGCCGGTTATAGAAGCAAAGGACAAGGGAACAACATCAAGGAAAGCAGAGTTCAATGAATCTGAAGATGCCTCAAACAGCAGGCAGTCTACCCAAGGGATGAAAAATAACAAGAGGCCTTCTCTAGAACCTAAGAGTGGTCCCTCCAAACCAAAGAGACCTCTGAGCAGTACAGGGGATGTGTCAGTGCTACAAAATTCAGCTACTTTGAATGAACAAGGTCGTCAGCGCAGTCAAAGTGCTGGCAAAGAGTCTGAACTAAAAATCAATTCATTGCAGCATAAGAATCCTCGACAAAAGATTGATGAGTTGTCAAAGCTTGCAAAAAAGAAAAACGGTCCATCAAACTGTGACAAGCTAGATGCTGTGAAGACACAGAGAGCAGAGGTGAAAACTAAAACAACAAGCGAGGTTACACAATCTGAGACGGTCAATTGTGTGAAACCAGACACAAAACATCATTCCAAGGTGGAAAAGCCACCCTCAAAGAAGGAACAGGGTGATAAGACCAGTTCCACAGGCACACCAAGAAAGAGTAATAAACAACAGCCTTCTGTTAACTCCACTCATGGCATTAACAAGTCGTCATCAGTTATTCCCACGGGTACTGTCCAGGTCATGGCAACCACAAAGACTTCAAGCAGTGCATCTCAAGCACCTGTCAAGAGAAGTAAAGATGTGTCAAATACAGCCGATGACATGCAAAGTTTCTCAGTAGTGAATGACAGCGGTAGAGCGTCAACAAAGGGTACATTGACGGGTGGTTATTCACCAGGGAGTGGCAAAACAGTGCCATATGATGGAGAGCGAGATCATAAGCCAGGTAAATGACTTGATGAGTAAGTAGATGTTAACTGCTTCTAACAGGAAGAACAACATATATTCTTCAAAATTGAAGCTAGTCTTGTAACAGAGAATAATCAGGTGACATGATGATATTGTTGGAAAATGACTTGGATGTGCATCTCAAAGTGTGATGTCATCCCACAAATAAAAACAATGAGAATAGGTCTCTAAAAATCAGTGTTAAAAGCCGACATTTTGGTGTCTTCATGGTGCCATAATCAAGACCATGAAGTAACGAATTATGCAAAGTATAAGTATCAGTTTTGGAATGTTTAAATGAGCATAATATGTTACTTAATAGTCTTGATAATGGTGTCATGAAGACACCTAAATGGCGGCTTTTAACTCTGATTTTTTGCATGCTTGTGCCTTTGCAAATTCTTTGTAGAATTTTAAGAACAGATCTAGTAACAAAAATAAATAAACACTATTTATGAGAGATGTGGCAGTTGACAGTGTCTGTGGATTCTCCAGGTCAAATTAGATGTTGGTTTTTGATGTCCCAGGGAAAAACTCTTTGGGCAGAGAAGAGAACCAACAAGAAACTA
>BLFK01000292.1:1362367-1368503 GCA_014634185.1 Astreopora myriophthalma
TGTTACATCCGGATGTAGCTGTTGATCTGAAATTGGATAGGGTAGAGTTTTTGACAGTTTTTGAGGTTGAACGAGAATTGTAAGCGAGGAGACAGTGAGAATAAGTGAATTAAATCGAAGTGACTGAAAGGAATCTTTCGTGAGTTTGACTGTACCCCACAAGTTTGGTACAGTCTACACACCAGTATTGTCTACAGAAGGCAAGCTGTGACTTATGAATGATGCCTTAGAATGCATCAGACAAACATTGTCAGCCATCATTTGGTGCCACTGAGTGAAGATCTCCAGATTGAATCTTTGCTCAGTTCCACTGTGTTAGGTACAGTATTGTAAGCGAGAGTCTACTGTTTGTTTCAATTTGAAGAAAATTAGATCTGTACTCAATTTTTCTTAGGGATCTCTGGCACAGACAGCTTTTCGTCTGGAAGAAAACTTGAGGTATTTCAAAGATTTCAGTGGAAAATTAATTAATTCATGAATTGATATAGGATTATATAGCATTTTCTAATCAGGTTAGCTGCACACAAGCTCTGGTCAGGAACCAGTCAACATCTTTTGCTGAGAACATTCTCAAATCACAAGGCATTCCTTCAGTATACATTTATACCTATTACAGTCATTGCTAAAAGCTTATTTACATTTGTCCTCAGGGCCCTCTCCCAGGGATGGAGCTGTTTACAAGCAGTCTTTTTAGCAGTGGGTATGTTGACTAATTGTTCACTCCCAGAAAATCCTTGATTCATTTCTTTCAAACAGCATGGAACTCTTTGTTGGGGGGCAAGTGCTTCGGCAAATCTGTTTCTATTCATTTTGACCCTCTGTTTTAGTTCTCTATCATCTTACCCTTGGTCTACTGGCGAGGATGGCAGTGAGCTGAATGACAACAGATCACCAAGCATCAGTTGGTCTGGACAGATGCAGGTAGGATGGATGATAAAGTATGGTTTGAAGTTAGAGTGATCATTGTGATTAATGGAGCAACTTAAGCTGTTCGCCAGGCAACAACTATTGCTAGCTTTAAGAAAGGAGTAAGGGAGTTTTAAGCAGGAAATGCTGTCTATTGATGTTCTATTTTTTTTTCTATTTGCATTTTATATATACCTACATATTTGCTTGTCCGTATGGCATTTTTGTGGTGCACGTCAAACTGAAGAAATGGACTGTCTTAAGCGCATTCTTAGATTCATACTAGATGACTATAACACCCTATGGCACTTTATTGGATAAAATCCATTCTAAAACTCTGTGTATTAGACGCCTTCAGAGTTTCTTAGTTATACTATATAAGAGTCATGTTTACTCTATGCTCTAGAAGCAATAATTTACATGTTAATTATATTGTCTCTTCCCTGAAAACAACCACTTACGGCCTGCATTCTTTTTCTTATTTAGCTGCTAAGTTATGGAACTCTCTTCCCGATTTGTTTAGAACATCTGCTTTTAAGGATTTTAAGCGTGGAATACTCAACTATGACTCATTTTAGAAGTGTGGCAACAAGTTTTATAATGTACATAGTTTTGCATATTTGTAATTTTAGCATTTTATTATATGAGTATTGTATTTTGTTGTATTGTGTTCTCGAAGACATATGTATACAAAGTATATGTATTCGTTTAGTGTTTCTCTTTTCTCCTTCTGTTTCTTTTTCGCTTTTATTTTTGCGCAACTATTTTTACTGACCCACCTAGATTAGCTGAAGCTATTTGTGGGTCAGACCTATATGCATGTGTTGTTGTAGTAAATTAAGATTGTTGTTGTTGTTGCTAGTGAAGTTTATTTTTTCATTGCAGCATGAATACCAAGGGGAACAACAGTTCATATCGCCTGCAAAAGAGAAGTTCCCTCCTTCAGCACAAAAGTCAGGTGCAGATTCTACAGTGAACATAAGAACATCTGACATCCGTGGTGATCCTGGAACATTCAAACCTCTGTCATCCGGCATCTGGGGCCCAGTTGCACCACAGCCTCATGCTACGTCGTTGTCTGTCATCTGTGATGATAGCACACCAGATAAACAAGCTTGGAATAACTCCGACAGTACGAGCAGTAGTAGGAGCAGTAGCCGACAGGAGCTGTCCTCCATCATAGACAGTGATGTTCCTGGAAACAGCAGTATCTGGAATTCGTCAGCATTTGTTGAAGACATGACTCCAACCCCACAGCAGGCAACGAGTGGCATGAGTACAGCACTGTCTGATCAAGGAGTGCCAAGTGGTGCACAATGGGTCCCAGGGAGAAGTGCCTATAGTGCCCCATCCTCGCCCTCTCTACCCCGAACACACAGTCTCCCTGAGTCTGCACCCCCCTCCATGGGTGAGAGACCTTCAGTTGACGATTTTGCTGTCCACTCGTGGGCATCCAAGCAGAGGAGTCCACGCTCGTTAAGCAACAGTGAAGCTTCAACCGGTTGGAATGAAGAACTTCCTACTCAAGCCAGGCGGTCAAGTGCAGATCTTTCTCAGTCTGTTCGTGGTGAAAACACCATTCCTGCACATCCCTGGCAACAGTATTCCCGCATGTCACAGGGTCCTTTCCCTCCAGGATTGGCAATGAGAGAAAATTGGCTTGATCAGCAATCAGCTTCTGCAAGCAGTTCGGAGATCAATCAACTGCTACAGAGACTAGGCCTGGAAAAATACATTCCTGTATTTGGGGTATGATTTAGCAGTTGATCACTAAGGTTCATATGCCATAGTTCGCATGAGCTGAATGATTTGGCTCATGTGAAGTATGGCATCTGAACCGGGCCACAGCATTTCAAAGGGCTTGATCACAAAGCATTTCTTTTTAGTGAGTGTGGGAGAATCACGCTTACTGCATGGTGCCTCCTCTCATTGTGCTTCAATACAGCAGCTGGTAGGGTTAGTACTGATGCTCTTTGGTGGTTGTTTTTTTTTTGTTTTGTTTCACAACAGGAGCATGGCATTGATGGCAGTCAACTTGCCCAAATGGTGGAAGAGGATTTGGAGAATCTTGGAATTCCAAAGGTTTGTATTGTGCTGATTTCTCCACACATTTTGATTTGTTTTTGCCCCTGATCATCTAGAGCTGACCAGTCAGAGAAGTCAATTCCATTGTGCCGTGGATCTGTTCAGTCTTGTTTTGTTCAAGTTTTGGCTAGTCTCAATCAAAATTATGCACGCTTCTTTTTCAGGGTCCACGCTTAAAGCTTATGTTTGCTGTCCATGGTAAGTTTAAATGTCATTCATCTCTATAGACCTAATTCATAAATGGTGGCCAATTAATTACTGTTTTGTCTTTGTGCTAATAAGCCCAACTAACCTTGTTAACATGAACGAAATTCAAAAGACTTTTTGCTCTATAATAAGGCTTGGTGAGCTGATGAACATAATGACAAAAGAATAATTTATCGGCTGCCACATATGAATAGGGCCTATAGGAGGACGAAAAACTGAAATTTGCATTGTTAAATTGTTAAAAATCGTGAAGAGTGCATCAAATGTTCTAGTCGGTGAGTAGTCATTAGTACCCTAGAAAATAATTTATCTACTCTTGTAAAAAAAAAAATGTTCTTAAAGAGTTTCTGTTCATCTTCCTTGCTGCCTAATTGTTCAGGACTTTTTTTTTTTTAGTTGCTTCTGTGTGAGCTTACAGCTTGGTCATTAGGGTGCCTCACCAAGATTCCTTTTTATTTTGCATTCAGTAACTGTCTCTCATTACTTCAATTCAGGGATTTTATTAATATTCGGTGTCGCCTTTTTGCTAGCCAAAGTATGCAGTGGTTTCACAAAGTTTTTCTCAGGTTTTGAACTGAAATCAGGACATAATAGGCCAGTGGCAAAGGGAATGTTCATACAAAATAGACGACTGTGGACCACTGGTTCGTACCTGTATCCCAATGAAACCCCTGTATACTTAACCATGTTTGCTTTTCTCTTTGTTATGCAGGGTCTAGAGGATCTAGTGGAAACGCTTTTCAGACTCCAGGAAATGGATTTGTAAAGATGGACCAAGCTCACGCTATCATACCACCGACCAAGAAACCCAACAAAATGGAACCACCGCCATTTACAAACCACAATCACATCCTTGCTCAACACACTGACTCTCATCTCTCGCCGCTGGGACACAAGCCAAAGCAGGCACTGAAGCAGTCCCTTCATCCCTCGCTTCTACAGCAACCACCCAGTAACCTTGGCAACCAACACCTGCTGTCGCTCATGGCAGCTCCTGGGGGTGGTGGACGGTCTATGAATCCTGTTCAACACCTTGCACTTTCAAATCAGAACCATACAAGTACCCTTCCACCCAGACCTCACTCTGCATCGGGAAATATGACCACCAGCCAGCCTTACGTCTCTGTTGGTTCCCATGGTGATCAAGGGATGTCGTACGTTCCGCCACAGCAAGCTGGACAGTACATGAACCACTTGCCGTACTCACAAGGCCCTGCTCCGCCTCAAGTCTTTTATCCCAGCGGCTTTTACTACTTCTATCCTCAGCAGTAGTTTTTTTTTCCATTTTTCTTGATGCTTGGCTAACTAACTTATTGATTCCAATCATCAGCTACACTTTGACGCTTGTAATTTATAAATGTCTACATGTCTGAAGGGTTTTCAGGGTTCACGTGTAGGATCAGCATTTAGTGAATTGATGCAAAAAGGTTTGGTTGATGTTTCAAAGATGATTGCATTAAAGTTCACTCATTGGATGAGCAAGTTGTCTGTTGGTTGTGTCTTTCATATTAGTGGCCTTAAGATTGGAGTGTGTAGGAGTACGACTTCAAGCATGAGTTCTCAGTTTTGAGCATGTGCACTTAAGAAATGGCAACCATCAAAGCTAATGGTTGTTCTCCAGTCTAAAAGTTCTATTAACCCTCTA
The DNA here is from genome assembly GCA_014634185.1 of Astreopora myriophthalma. Taxonomy (NCBI): domain Eukaryota; kingdom Metazoa; phylum Cnidaria; class Anthozoa; order Scleractinia; family Acroporidae; genus Astreopora; species Astreopora myriophthalma. Next base: position 1,367,211 of record BLFK01000292.1, read on the forward strand.
CAGAGTACACTATTACCAGTTTTTTTTTTTTTTTTTTTTTTTTTGGGGGGGGGGGGCAGCTTTAATGGCAGCTGTGTTTACATCAGTATTTGCTGCCATGAATTGTACTGGTTATGTCCATATAGCCTTCACAGTTGGATAAAAGATGCTACAACACCTCCAGTAGTGCTGCAGTTCCAATTGTGTTTGTTGTGACTGAGGTAAGCATTAAAGTGGCTGTTAAGATTGCTGATATTTATGGCTCATGCAATTTCTTCAGGACAGAGTAGATTCCTGAAACGGTTGGCAGTAACTTTCCAGGTCACGTTTAAGTAATTTCCTGTTTCGATCCTATAGTAACTTTTGCTGTAGCTTTTTTTCTCTTGCTTAGCATTGACCATTTAGCTGAAGCAATTTTAGTTTCTATCCACTACTTTTTCACTACTTTACAAGAGCCCGAAAATATGACAATACAGGTTTTTTTTTTTTTTGCTCCTTTTCATCGGATTGCCCTAATTTTTGGCATATAGCATGGGGATGTTCACCCTGTAATTTTAGTGCAGTTGGTTTGGTGGAAATTGGCCGCTATTTTGAGAAATGACCTAAAACTCATGCAAAAGTCAGTTAGGACGTTTTTCCCCGGAGCCCTTCAGTTGGTCTTAGTTTTGCATCTGATTGGCTGAAAAGTTCACATAAGTTTTTTGATCCAATCATGCAGCAGACGAAAACCCAACCCAAAGCAACTGCAGGAATTGCAGGTGTGGGAAAACCAGACTCGTGAAGTTGGAATTGGTTTCACTCTTTTGTATCTAATTAGTTGAAAAGTTCGCTTGAGTTTGCTGATCCGATCATAGGGCAAACCAAAACTAGAGCATTTACATAATTACTTTTGACAGTCAATTTAAAATGGCTCTTCTACCCATAACAGATAATCTTGTTGCCAAAACTGAATTTTTTTGAGCCTGTAATGCCATATCATGCCTACTTGTTCCTTAACTTGGACCAAATGCAATTAAACCATTCAAATGTTTGCTCGTGAAAGTGCTGATGCAGCCTACAGCCCTTCTTCCAGTCTTGCCTTCTACATAGGGGTTAGATAGCTGTTTAAATAATTTTTCTGCCACCCTGCTTCATATTGCTCTGAAATAGCTGTGTAAAATTCCCACCAAAACCACACCCTTTGAAGTTGACTGAGTGTCTGGGGAGTCTTGGTCGAGGCCAACATGTGATATCACTTCAGGAATTGATTAGCCTCCCCGGCAGTTGTTTTTAGGGGAGTTGTATGACTGCGGGGGGGGGGGGGGGGGGGGGGGG
>BLFK01000292.1:1371430-1382051 GCA_014634185.1 Astreopora myriophthalma
CCCCCCCCCCCCCCCCCCGACCAACACATCCACTGCAAACTGCTTGCCCACTGGCCACCCACACTTATTTGCAATACCCACACTGATGGTACAAATAACATTAAACACACCATATTCCACATTTATGCTAAACTTACAATCTTGTCTTTTTTTCATATTCCCTTGTACAGCCATGACAATCCAATGTCCATGATACAGCTGTGAGGATTATGCAGTACAATGATGCAAGTCCTGTGAGGCAACATATTTTGAAAGATATCAATTTGGGAAATTTTGATCCAAGTCTTACAGTTACATTCCCAACGTAGAGTAACCCCTAGGTATTAAATGATGGGATTTATATAGCACATTTTCTATGTAGTATATTCAAGTGTGCTTAAAGCCTGGCTTCCATATCGTTGTATCTGTCGTGTATGAAAAAAATTCATCCCACAGATACAGCTATATGGAAACCTCCCGTACAACTGCTCAACACGACAGAAATGACAGATACAACTTGTTGTACGAGATAGAATGGATTCTATATATAGATTCGATATGGAAACCAGGCTTTACAACACTTTATGGGGGAGTTCACAATCTTATATTGATGTCGTTACAAAGGCAGCACCTTCTCCGCAGTTATTGTAGTACACCATAAATTTTGGTCCGGCCAGGATCTAAACCCATGACTTTCCACTCAGGAGTCTGGCACCTTATCCAATTGTGCTAAACAGGTGGTGAAGAAAATGTTGTAGGATGTACCATAAGTAATACTTACCAGTGTAAAACAGAAATAAAACAAAGTACTTTTGATTGGCCTCACCAACACAATTGTTGATCCTGTGAGAAAAAGCAATGATTTCACCTCCTGAACAATAACCCAGTCCTCACCCCTAAGGAGTAAGTGTCTTAATATCATATTACTGGTGTGTATTGATTTAAAAGACCAAAAGTTAGGAACACTAGCTGCAAAGCTGAGAATACAAACCACGGACAATGATGATCCATCTTTCTTATACATCGTCCACATGTTCTAAAAAGCATGTACACAGAATATGTTCATTATTTTGAATAGCTATGCTTGCACACATTTTCAGGCTGAATAAGTGATGGCAATACTAACACATGCACAGAATAAATGTACAAGTCTTTAAACAGCATTAGAGGAATGCTGAGTTACTTGGGATATTGATAAATGTAAAAGTTACATGTGCATACTGACAGTGGTGAGCCCTTGGGGGACGATATGCTTCACACTTTGCACATATCGTCCATTCATTTTCATCCTGAAAGACATTTTATTCTATATTTCAGCTAGTATTCAACAAGTAGCCAATCATAATAAAGCTGTTTTTTTTTTAATTTGAGGTTACTTTGCATTCACATTCTTGACCTGTAGACAAACGTTTTAGTTTTAAACCTAGTTATTACCTGACTTTGCTTAGTTTTTGCTTTATTGATTTCTGAGAAGTCCAGACTTGTGGAGGGACGAGCTACCACACCTGGTAAACAATTTGGTATCTTCAGTAGAATTCTTTTAGTTTTATTAACTTGTTGATACAACGAATGATTCTAAGAACAGCTTTCATATCAAAACTGAAAACAAGGTTGCAAAGGGTGGTGTTTCCAGTGGATACATACATGCTGGTCACAAAATAGTGATGAAGTAGATGTGACTGTTGCTCCATTGGTATGTGTAAGGGGAGCTGTCTGGAATCAACTCAAGAGTTGCACTAACCCTTAGCACAATTGTGATGAACATGAAATTTCTCTATACACATAAAAGCATTTTGCTGTTTGAAAAATTCTCTTTGCCTGGCCCCAGTTGTTTGAAGGGTGGATAGCTCTATCCACTGGGTAAGTCAATTGGATTTGCTAGTGCTTATCCAGTGGATAGCGTTATCCACCTTTCGAACAACTGAGGCCTGTACGATAGGACCCCCCCCCCTCCCCCACGAGAATAGTAAGGAGAAAGTGACCGTTGATATTGAGGCTTACTAGGATTTAAATGTAATCACTACCCTTTTGTAGAGGATATAAAACTCCCAGCAACAGGGTGTGAATTTTTCTACTCACCTGGATCAGAAAATGATGCCCTGACATGTGATATCGCAAGCAAAAGAACTATGACATTAAATACACACACATGAAAACTCCCCCAGATGCTGTAGGAGAATACAAACAGAGAATTACTATTTTCATAAATCATCTCAATGAAGACAAAAGATGTTCATGAAATCCAACGTATCAGCTGCTGTCAAGGCGTGTATAGTAAACACATATTGAAATTAAATGTAAGAAAGTAAGCTTAAGCTTGTAAGTTAAATATTAATATTATTATTGAATACAATTTGGTATCTTTCAGAGAGCGTCTTGAAAAATTCTACTTGAAATCATCTATATAATAGCAAGAGTAAGCGATTTCAGAATACCCGTTCACTTATTTACATATTGCCTTCTTCTCTTTAAGAACGAGACATAGATAACAATACACTCTATTCAAATGCTAATAAGTGAGGGGGTATTCTAGAATCTAGCCAAAGACTTGTAAAGTAAAAAAATAAAACGGCGAATAAAGTATAAAGGAATCCTCGAGCCATGATGTTTGAGCTCCTGGACAAAGAGTAAAGGTTATAAAATTACTTAATCCCCCCTGGGCGCCATAAAAACAGAATAACTCACCTATCCGTGAGTGTTGGGATAACAACGTGTTGAACAAGACAATAATCAGCATAAAAAACCGCAGAATAAGTCATTAAAAGGCAGATAACTCCACACGGATCTCTGTGAAACACCGCCATGTTTTGACGCTGTGGATTTATTTGTGCCCAGGCCTACAGGAAGTACGGTGAAATATTGTCAATGCGATCTCAAAATGCCACATTTGTCCATTGTTATAAAAAGTCTAAGCTATATCCAGAATTTTAAAATGTAGTAATCTATTGGATTTGAATGTCTCAAGATCAAATTGTACCAAAATATGAGAATTTTCTTTGTTTGTGTTACATGTACGTTACACGTTACGTGACTTTTACATTTCACCGTGAGCTGGTACGAGCATAGTAACAAGATGGCGGCAACATAACATTCCTTCGGACAGCGTCTTCCGGTGGTTGCCAGGAAGTTTTCTAGGTCTGTTGTGACAAATATTATCGGCCAAGCTTATGATGAATGCAAAAAGGTATGCCCTCAACGTTTGGATGCGTTTTTGATCCACTGAGATTGGTTAATCTTTCCTTTTAATACTGTATTTGAAGTGAAGTTCGTTAATAGGTTAACTAGCTTAGCCTAAAGTTCTCGAAGATCTTGTTACACTTGTTATTGGAGCTTAGGAAGACACCTCAAATGTTACATTATCGCTGGTTTACTTAATTTAAGTGTTGATGGTATCGTAAATGTTTGTTCCTTTCTCGAAATAAAAAGGTCTGGCTGTAAACAAATAATTGTTTATAAGCACGCGATGTATTCGCTAAAGATCAAAAGATCGCTTCATATGCTAATAAGTATAGAAGTAGTGAATTTTCAATTATTTGAGGCGAAATGGCGTGTTTTAAATACGAGCTAATGGAATTGAATCTGGTTTGTTTTTATTTCAACAGCTGATAAACAGCTGATTGCAAGCAACACTATGTGGTCCTCTGTATTGTTCCTGCTACTGGTGAACATTAAGTTTAATGCAGGTAGAATGCTTCATTTCGTGGTATATTTTCCCCTTTTCTGCTGGAGAAAGGAATAATATAAATGGTTAAAGTTGCACCAATTTACATGAGCCATAGGCATTAGCTGGCCCACGTGGTCAGAGTTCGGCTTTGTTTGGAGTTGAAATAGCTAGTAATGTTGCTACTGGGACATACTTCCCTGCAGATTAGATGCAACTCTTGGAGTGCAAACATGTGACCAAAAATCTCTGGAGACACTGATAACAATAAATCTGTTGCATCATGGCCGCCATGTTGGTTGTATAAACAATAGGAGCTAATGAGGGATCTATTGTAGGGCAAGCTGTACCCAGTGTTGTGGTCTGACCTCATGGACACACTTACCCTGCGAGCAGAGGCCCTTCGATCTTCCTAGATAAGTCGAGAAGAGGAAGGGACCTCTGCCAGCCGCCTCGACTTTTCCTGTTGAACATGCGTTAAATTTAAAGGTAACCGAGCGTCACTCAAGCGTGACCACTATCCGCCAAACTGAAATAAACATTCAACATTTTTGCGAAAATCTCTCTGAAAGACATGCCGTAACTGAAAAAAAAAATTTCCTCACACGCTCAAGATAGTTTATACTTTTCAAATGCCGTATGTTTATGTATACAACAAAATTTCGTAGCTTTCTGCTTTCTCTGTGACGGAGGAAATACCCACGTGAACTCACAATAATCACGAGAGCAAAGGTCATAACTGCCATGCCGATGTAAATTCAAAAATACTGATCACGCGCGAGTGATCATGCGCAAACAAGGAAAAACCGGTTTGACTACTCAAAACTGGTCTGACTCATCCAGATAGTTGGATGAGCGGCAAATCAAAGAAAGTCGAGGCGGCTGGCAGAGGTCCCTTCCTCTTCCCGACTTATCTAGGAAGATCGAAGGTCTTCTGCTTGCAGGGTAGGACACACTATCAATTAGGGCGAAAGCTCTGTTGTGTGGCCCCCACCACCTTAATTGGTGGTGAAACTCTAATAAACTAAACTAAAGTATTGTTTTCAGGCACCAACATGGCAGCAATGACGTAACGTATAATCCATCATTCAATTCCATCCGAACATTATTTTAATTGCTCAAGAAGAAAGACACTGCCATCATTGTTGTAATCATCATCAGCATTGTCGTCGTCATTAATCAGTGTCTCCCTTTACGAAGCGCAGGGTGTATCCATACCTTTTCTCAGTTCCATGCAACTTTTCCAGCACTTTTCAAAGTGTATGTGTAATTTACCGATAAAGCATACAGTCGTGGCTGAGTCACGAATGAAAGTGAGGTTGCAGGTGACTTTGATACAAGCCCCTTTGCTTTTCTTATTTAAATTCAGACTAGTTTATAGCGTTTACAACAAAACATTTTACATGACAAAAACAATGCGGTCTGTATCAATACCAGGTCACTGGCAGCCTTAGTGCCATTCATAGGCCAGGTCACCAAGCAAGCAACTGCAAAATGCCCTATTTACCATTACTTCTTACAGCTTCATTGGTACAGGATGCTTTGGACGTCTTGTCTCAAACACAGAAGGTTATATACCACAGCGAACACGCATACTAATGGTTTAGAGCTGCAGAGGATTCAGATAGACTAGCAGGAGAAGGGATGAGGGAGCCTGGGAGAAATGAGGACAGGAAATGTATGGGGGTGGATTCTGTGAATAGGTTAGAAGGGAGGAAACAGTGCAAAAGTTTGGAATATTTCTTCTTAAACTCATTAATAATTCATGAGCCCCAAACAAAAGAAATCACTACCGTCAAGGAAGTTTGGATATGTGATCTTAATTAGCATAAACTTTTGGAAATTTTTAACTCAAATTTCTCTTAAAATATTGATTCCTTTGAGAAGCAATAACAAACTCTCAAAAGAGTGTTTCATCCTCTATCCAAACACCTCGAATTCAGTCAAAAAAACTCGTCCTTCAGCCTCATTTTTCAACTTGCTTCTCGGTGTTTGGATATCTGATGAAACACTCTTCTTCGTGTTTGAAATATTACATAGTAATGTTGGCAAAGAAGAGGTGAGAGCTACCAAAACAAGGGGTAAGAATCGAGAGTAATGGGCACGCAAAGTACATGTATGTAGTTTGGAGCCTCAGTCTCCCCTCTCTCTCTCTCTCTCTCATACTGATACCAATTTTGTCTACTTTTTTAGATGCAGACCCAGTTTTTTTGAAAACACCTTCTTCCCTATCTGCGCTCAAAGGACATCAGATCAACTATGAATGTCAAATTGATGCTTTGCTGCCCAGCTATCAGTGGTTAAAAGATGGTAGCAACATTACAAAAGGAAGCATTTCTGTGATGGGCTCAGTTTCATCATTGGTACTTAATAATCTAAAATTTTCTGATGCTGGGAATTATACTTGTGTTGCTATGGACACACAATCAGGGCAGAGAGGTGAACGAACAGGAATATTAACCATCAAAGGTTTGTTATAACATATTTAAGACAGGGTTTTTGTCAAAAGCTTGCAGGTTCATTCTCAGGCTTGGACCTTTGCCCCCCATGTAAACAGCCCGTAAATAATGGCTGTCCCCTTTAACTAAACATTCATTATGTTTAATATCATTGGACATTGATGTTATGAGTGAATTCACAAGCTCGGTTGGTATTTAAAACACTCCACACTGGTCTATCAGAGGTTCTGGGTTTGGATTTTGTTCAAGCCTTTTTACTACTGTTCTGAGTAGCATTCATAACTTTGATGATGTGCTATCCTAAAAAAAACAAAAAACTCTTTCAGTATTACAAAAGTCAATTGAGTCTCCTTGGTAACTGTAAGTTACAATAAAGTAAGTTGAGAAATGTACTTAGCTGTGAGAAAGGATAAGCATTTAGAGAAAGGACAATAATGTCAAATTCTTATCATCACATTGATTGTCATGTTCTGTCATTTTAAGGCAAGCCAACCATCATTCAAGCACCATCAGTTTTAGTTGCTTATGTAGGACAATCCGGCAAGTTTCACTGTGTTGCTGTTGGTGACCCTAAGCCCACTGTTCGGTGGAAAAACGACAGTTTCATCATAACAACAGGTGGAAGGCTTGAAGTGTTCAGCAATGGCTCGCTTGAAATAAAGAGTTTACTGAAGAGTGATAATGGCAGACTACTGAGTTGTGAGGCTGAGAATTTGTATGGTATTACAGCAGCAAGTACAACTTTACAAGTGAATGGTATGTTATTAGTGGTTTTCACCTGACGCCAGCCATGTTGGTGTCCCTAAACAAAGAAACAGCTCTGCTGCCATTTTTGTTAAATTCGGTATTTTAATGTTTTACGACCACGATGTTACAGGATTAAAACAGAAACTGAACATACATACAAGATGCTTCCCAGGTCTCCACAACACTCCCCCTCGAGCATGCATGGCATTGTGGGATGTCCAACACATAAGCTTCCGCTTAACTCAAACATCCGGTTGCCACTACTGCCACGACTACTACTATTACCACTACTACCACGAATGCAAAGACAATAAAATTAAAGACTTTCAATATTTTGATAATGCTGGGGTGTTCGGTTGACCATTAAAACTATTCAACTGTAGACGTTCAAAAGTTCGTTTGACTTTTAGCTTGTCCCTGTGCCCAAACGGGCGCAGGCTTTAGCTTCTAATGCGCCATCTCAATTTTTCATGCGGGAATCCCACAATGGCGCAGCCTGGTGAGAACACTGGCTACTGCTACTACTACCACTACTTCTTCTTCTACTACTGCAACCATCACCACCCCTCCTCCTCCTCCTCTTCCTCAGCTCTTCCTCCTCTATAATTTACTATTGCTATTGCTATTACTATTATTCACTGCGGGCAATATTCACTAAAGCTACATATTGCCTGAATTTGTCATTTGTATAACCCAATGTAATTCCTTGCATACTTGCATAGTTTTGAAAATATCATATGGATGGACCTGTAATTTATTTTTGACATTTATTCCAGACCCTCCCACTCATCCATCATTCACTGTGAAGCCAATCAATCAAACTGTTGTTGAAGGAGGCCGAGTAACATTTTACTGTACTGCGTCAGGAAATCCTTCGGCCACAATCACATGGACAAAGTTAGGTGGGAATATCCCAGCTGATCGACGGCATGAACCTTCCCCTGGATCACTGAGGATTGTCAATTTACAGCCAGAAGATGATGGGATTTATATCTGCACAGCACAGAACTTAGTGGCTAGTATAACTGCTCAAGCAGTCCTACATATTCAAGGTGAGTTTGCCAGATTTAGGCAACAGCGCTCGAGACTAACGGTTGCAAACTAGCCACAGACTAGTAAAAATTCCATTTTGGGTAGTGGTTTTTGCAAAATTTGTGAGCACTGGAGGCCCAGTTCACAAAACGAAATTGAGTAAAAGCGTGCAGAATTTAAAACATCGGCTGTAATAAATATCATATATATAATTTATTGGCCCAAACAAGAACTTTAAATTACTAACTAAAACTGGGAAAGAATGGTTGACTTTTTTGTTTGTTTTTTCCCTTAGTAAAAAGTGACGAACGACAAATGAACTGCTTGCCGCTAATGATTAGTCATGCGTGAAATCAAGTCTGGGAGAATCTTTTGTTCACTTTACAGTAACAAATGTCTGCGTCTGGCTAGTGAAAAATTTGATTTGGTTAGTGGATCAAACCTGTCACTAGCCAGTGGGCTAGCAAGCTGAAAAGTTAGTCTCGAGCCCAGGGCAAAGTGGTTGACATTAAAATTTCCAGCTTGAAAAGTTGTATCTTGCCCTGTCATAATCCAAGTCACAAGTCTGTAATGTGCAAAGTCTTTTTCGCGCAAAATCTGAAGGATTAATGTGCTTTTGTAGTCAGTAGGGCTGGTAAGTCTTCAAGTAAGAACAGCAGTGTGTCCCAGTGCAAAAATGTCAGCATGTTTAACTGTTAAGGACACAATATTGATTCTTATTTGACCAGGTGTTAACTTGTAAATGTGTTAACTCCATGTATGGGTGGGTGAGGCTGCATTTTGACTCTGACACAGAAAGAAGTTTGTACAAAATGAGTGAAGAAAAGACAAGCAAAAAATATCCACTGGAGGGCTAAAAGTGGAATTAATGAAGAAAGGACTAAAACAAAAGGCAAGCAGGTCCACTTGATCAATCTGTTCTCTCCCTCCCACTTGAGGAAGAGAGGGGAGCGAACATATCGCATTTTTTGTTGCATAATCAAAACCCATCCACTGCCAAAGGCAATTTTGCACTATCCATTTGGAACTTTTCACTGAGCTATCCCTCTTCTTGCAGTGAGGAAACCTCAGTTCATTCCTGATCTGACCAATTTCCTTCCCTAGGCTATCCTCGCATAACAACAGGGCCTTCAGACAAGGTGGTTGTAGAGAATGCATCAGTTCAGTTTCTTTGCATTATTGACGGGGACCCTACACCTTATGTGGAGTGGACCACACCCGGTGGCACCACAATTACCTTGGTGTCCCAGCCATCTGGTTCTGCAAGGGTTCTTGGCAACAATTCCTTGAGCATCACCATGGTAACAGACATGGATGCCGGAAGATACACTTGTACTGCTGTGAACAGCATTGGTCGGCGGTCTGCCTTGGCAACCTTAACTGTCTTAAGTAAGAGGTTTAACTCAGTGACAGAATGTTAAAACCGTAGTGATGATAGAGGTTCCCCACAATCCTTAAAATACACATTTTGTGTATTTTCAGGAGCAGAGTTCACTTTTGGAAAAAGGTTGGGGTGTAACTTGTAAACATTGGAGACCTTAAGATACCCTGAAATCGATGTACGGGTATGGGTAGCATCATTTCTCCATGCCTTTAATTGTGTTTCATCTACAGCTAAACTGCTGTCTACCCAGGAAAATGGCTGGGTCTACCGGGTAAAATAAATTATGTCATAGCAAAATGAATTTGGGGGTATCTTAATTATTCATGATTATGAATACCACTAAATGGCCTGGAGACAAAGGAAATAGAGATTCAAACTAGGGTGAAAATCATTTTAACCTGAATTTCATTTTGATCTCCAACAGATGCATTAAAGTTATAACCAGAAGTGGTTAAGACCATCCTCTGGACTTACAAGCTAAACTTCTATAACTTTAAATGTTATAGACTTCTTGTTCCATTTATTACTCACTGACTATTTTTTACAACCATATTTTTCAGCTCCCCCAAGATTTTCTACACCCTTGCAAAACAAGACATACAATATCAACAGTCTACTTGTTGCAGACTGTGGAGTCAATGCAGTACCTGTTCCATATTATCAGTGGTTCTTTAAAGGCTCTGTTATTGCACAACAGCGAAGTCTGAATTTGAGTGTCGTTAACTTTGATAATCAAGGATTCTACACTTGTGTTGCCAACAATTCTTTGGGATCAGTTCAGGGCAGATTCTACTTAACAGTTCAAGGTACATGAACATGCAAACAGATACAATAGTTTGAGTGTTTCGGGGTCATAACGTCTGCCTCTTGATAAGACAATTTGAAAGCAGGACAACACTGCGACTCTCAAAAAATATCTAGCTGACTAATGTATGTAAAATACATGTTATGGGGTCAGAAACTACATTTTGAGAGCAGTTACTTGCTGGGTCAGGATTAGGGTCTGCCGGATTATGCCGGCATAATTTTGAGCATAATACTATATCTGGAGCATAAAGCATAATGCTGGCATAATACTAATATTTTTGGAGCATAATGCCTCTGTTTCTGAAAACTGTGAGAGGTGTATGCAAATTTTGCCAGCAACTCGCTCTAGAATGTACAAAGTTGATAAAAGTGAATATTGGGAATATTTTAGGAACTTGATGCCTTAGACTCGTACCCAGTGCATTTTGGTATAATCCAAAGCCTGGTTACTTTTACTTGCTCATCAAATGTTTAACTGAATAATTATTGTCTAACAATTCTTTCAAAAATGAAAGACTAGGAATGTTTATTAATAGATACAGGCGTATGGGG
>BLFK01000292.1:1385945-1410633 GCA_014634185.1 Astreopora myriophthalma
ATAAGGAATGTCAAGATTTTAATTTCATTTTCCAGTACTACGAAATTCTTAGAGTTGAAGATATGGCAAAGTGATACAAATCAGTGTGGGGAATTTGTATATTGAATTATTTCAGATGTTCCTGTCTTCATATCACCACCAACTAACACTTCAGTTGAAAAAGGAAGCAGTGTAACACTTCCATGTCATGCCCATGGACCTGATAAGCCAGTTATCACATGGATGTTAGTGGACGGCAGTGGGACAGCAGTCAATATTGTGACAGGTGTTGATGTACAGGTGGATCCCAGTGGAGATCTGAAGTATGCAAGGGTGAAGTCCAAGGACAGAGGAATGCACATCTGCAAGGCTTGTAACACTGCTGGATGTAAAACTGCAAAAGCATTTTTGGATGTGTTGTGTAAGTGTTGTCAATGTGGAGAATAACTTTCTTGTTTAAGGCCAATGGCTAATGGCAAACAACCTTCTCAAATGATTTTCTCCAATTCTAGTTGCCCCTAGTTTTCCAGTCTCTCCCGCACCTGTGTATGTCCTCAAGGGAAGTACTGCTGTCTTGGAGTGTAGACCAGAGTCCAATCCCCCTGCAGTCATAACCTGGCTGAGGAATGGACAGAGTCTGCCTGGGACTGGAAACCAGTACAGTGTTTCTAATGTGCAGCAAGCAGATCAAGGGCTGTACACATGTAGGGCTGGAAACAGTAAAGGAACAGCTCAAGAAGATGTTCAACTGTCACTTGGAAGTGAGTCCTACTGTTAGGTAGCCTTGACTCAAAAATTAATACAGTCATGATAATTTACAGTCACTTCACTATGCTTCTGGAAGGAAGGTCACAATAAGTTGCATTTACCAGTATGCATAAGAAGCATATGCAAGTGGTAAAGGAAATGATTTTTCATTATTGTTACACATAATTTCTCAAGCAGTTAAGCAAGTGAAATTTGGGACAATATTGAAATGTCATGTATTGCATTTAGGTATGTCAAATATCATGTACAAATCATGCTACGATTTGTTTATACTACTATGTGAGGAAATTATGCAACACCGTCTCTTTAGTTGTAATTTTCACATCAAGGTATCCCAGATACACCTGAAATACCTTTGCTCTCAGCCAATCACACTGCAGAAATTTCTTAGGTAGTACACAATGTAGTTCAGTCGGCCATCGTATGGACTGGATTTTTAGACTGACCATCATTCACTTTCTCATTGAGAAAAGTAGTTGTCAGAAAAGTGCTACTGCACTTGTCAAGAATAACTCGAGATGGTTCATCTGGGGAATGTAGAGATAGATGTGGTGTGTTTATGATAACATCAACCAGTTCCCTGGGGCCGTATTCACGAAGCGTTTCTGAGGTATGATGTTTCCTAAGTATTGTCTCATAACAAAGGTCACCAAAGATATAAGATAATACTTAGGAAATATCTCAGCTTAGGAGGGCTTCATGAATCTATCCCCTTGTTTGTTGGTGTTTTTTCACCCCTAGACTCTTGGAATGGCCACTAGAAATTTGAACTGCCAACTTCTACTTTGTGCCCCAGGGATGTACAAAGTCACCTGCAAAGAGTAAGCAATCCCCTTGGGATGATGCCCCTCCATTCTCCCTCAAGTCCCTGGGGTTGTTTTCTATGATGAGTGCTGCTTGTTTCAATTTTGATGTCGTGGATTAGAAATATCTTTGTGGTGTACCAGTCTTTCTGAATATGAACTAGAACAGGGCACTCTTTTATGTTCTATCAGCAAAGGCAGAGATAACTGACTTCACACAGGCTCCCTCACAGAATAACAAGGTCTTGATGCAGTGCATTGTGGATGGGAATCCTTCTCCAATGGTGACCTGGTACCTAAAGAACATGAAACTACCAGACAAGCTGAATTATCCCGACTATGATGTCACTGCTAGCGACAAGCTCCTTGTACCTGCAATTGCTCTTGTCAGCAATTCATTTCTGTGCAATTGTACCAACCCTCTTGATTCAGTGGCAAAATTTGCAAAAAGTAAGTTCTTTTGTAATGAAATAGAGGCACTGAGTAGTACTGTCATAGGACACTTTATTGTTCTTTACGAGCTGGTATTAACTTTAAAGTCTGTGGATGAAGTCGTAAAGTGTGGGTATTCAAATAAAAGCGACTGAGCAATACTTTGCCGTGGTGCTGTTTGTTATGCTGTGCAAGGTTGTTCTAACCTTTGAGTCTGGAGGAAATGCTAAAGTGTGACCATTTAAATGAAAGCTAATGAGCGGTACTTCCCAACAGTGTTGTTTAAATTGAGTTGAAAGCAATTACGCAATTACTCAAGTTTTCGTTTTGGTTTGCTCTGTGGCTCTGTGATTGGGTGAAAAAAACTTGCGTTAACTTTTCAACCAATCAGATGCAAGCTAAAACAATTGCGACTCAGTCACTCGTTTTCCGCAGTTGGCGTCGGCCGCGTTTGCTTTCTTTGCGTTCAGATTTGGTGGTAAAACCAGGTCGTAAATTACTTCAGTACGTGATTGACGTTTGTAATAACTTTGGTTTGTGTTATGCAACACTCAATTGAAAACGGCTCTATCTCGCTGTGCAAGGTGACTCTAACCGTTAACTCTATGGGTCAAATCGAAAAGTGAATGGTTCTTACTTTTGACAGCGTTAAGTTTTTGATTTTCGCTTGATGGTTGTTCACAAAATCTCCAAATAATTCATACTGTGAATAAGTTTATTAATGTAAGGTTAATATCTCTGGGGCGTTGTCTTTTCATTCCAGTTCCCGAACCTCCTTCTCAAGTGACGATCACAAAGATCATGGAGACATCATTAGAGGTCACCTGGACTCAAGCGGATGCATTGGATCTTGTTCTACGATACATGGTTGAAGTGGAGAACGTGCCAGGAGACTGGAAACCAGTTAATGAGACCATCCAAGGAACTTCAGTTCTTGTGAACAATCTACACTCGTTCACTGCCTACACGTTTAGAGTAACAGCCAAAAATGGTCTAGGAGCCAGCAATTACAGCCAGCCGTCACCGAATGTGACCACATTGGAAGGAGGTATGGTGTTGCACACCTTGATATATTTTTTTCTCCATGCATTGGTCAACAGATAAATGAAAATTGAACTAAATACGATGGTTTACATTTTGATATCCACGTTTGGTCGTTTCCTTATTTTGCAGCGCCCTCAGGGCCCCTGGAGGTGGAATTAGTTGCTAAAAACGCAAGCGTTGTATTTGGTTCCTGGGTCAAACCAGCTGTGCTAAATGGATATCTCCACACTTTACTGTACCGCATTAACTATACCCCTCAAAATGGTAACACTTCGGATGATGTTTTCGTTCCTCATTCGTCGCTTGCCAGACTGCAAAACGTTTCCTTGCAAGGTCTGTCCCCTGATATGGTTTACAGAGTGAGGGTGTCTGCTGGCAGAAGTCGAAACGACGGAGTGGAACGGTGGAGCGAGCCTGTTTCAAAAACGGTGAAAACTTGGCAGTTAGGTAACAACAATTTGAGATCTATTTTTTTAGGGTTTATTCTAAGGTACAGTATTGTAAAATTACTGAGTGTCGGACGACAAAAAAATGTTCACCCCTAGAGCGTGGCAATCTCGACCGCGACCCCAAAACTCGTCAAGGCTTTCAGATGGAATCGCTCTGTTATAGCCATATACAACTTCCGGCTAGATTCTAGAATACCCCCTCACTTAGTAGCATTTGAATAGAGTGTATTGTTATCTATGTCTCGTTCTTAAAGAGAAGAAGGCAATATGTAAATAAGTGAACGGGTATTCTGAAATCGCTCCCAACTTCCTTCAGAAACCCCACAATTTTCTTTTGACTAACGAAAATTGGGGACACTGCACGTGCAATTAATTCTTTTCTTGGTTGGCTGGACAACGTTGCATGTGGCTCGTTGCACGTGTATTTTGTGAAAGTTAGAGAAAGCCATTGTCTGTGGTACAGCATTGTCCTGCTTTGGCCTATAATGTCCTGCTGCTTCCAAAATATGCCACAAGGATGACGCAACATTGTGCCCTTAAGGGAACTTGTTTCATATGGGGGAAAAGGTGGGGGGGTACAATGAACTTTGAAAATTCCTGATTGGTGTGCGTGAAGTCCAATGTGTTTACAGTACATAGCAAGTGCTGGGCTGACAGCTGTTGTATTTGTTTGTAGTTCCTTTGACACCGCCTCTGGATTTGACAGCAGAATCTAATGGGGCCTATCAAATCATGGTTAAATGGAAGGTACTCGGCACAGTTCTTACGTGATCTTCTTTCGATATGTATTGCTTTTTTGAGCATGTTTTACAAGTGAATACTTTGGCCATGAGCTTTGGCCTATAACAACAAACGCAGACTATAAAAATTAATGAACCAGTCAGAACTGGAACCAAACACGTGTAGCCGGCACCAAGGGCGATAAAATAGGTGCGCGCGTCACGATTAGATTTGCTTTGGCCTTTGATTGGACAAGAAAGTGGCGTGAAATTTTTCGGCCAATCACTTAAGCGTAGTGACGCACAGCCAAAGCAAATCGCAAATTTGCTTTCGACGCTTGAGAGAAAAACGCTTTTCGAGAAGAAAATTGCCTTCACATTGAACCAGTCCATGCCCTTTTGCAATTCGAAAAGGGGCAGGTAGATATAAGCCTATCCAACCAAACTGACTTCAAACTTGTCGCACGCAAGACTCACTTATTTTCAGGAATGCACGTAATTAGATGCACGCTCAATGTTGATATCCATCACGAAGTGTCCAAGTCTAAGCGTCTAGTGCTTATTTCTAACAATAAGGTTAGCGTCAGGGTTGTTTTTAGGTTAGCGTAGATGCAACTGTTTATTACGTAGGCGGAGGTGCCCAAGCTATGTAATTCCGAGAGGGCTATGACCATATTTGCTCGGAGTCGCCAACTGAGGTTTCACCTCATTGGTAGCAGTTTATCAATTTTGGCAAATACGCATGCGCTAATTGTTCAAACCGTCTGCTGACTCCGGACTCCCGTCTGTTCAAATGCGTACCACATGTAAGAGAAAATTAATACAAACTCAAATATATATCGCTCGAAATCCTATAATATGGT
This sequence comes from Astreopora myriophthalma, assembly GCA_014634185.1. Classification (NCBI taxonomy): domain Eukaryota; kingdom Metazoa; phylum Cnidaria; class Anthozoa; order Scleractinia; family Acroporidae; genus Astreopora; species Astreopora myriophthalma. The sequence continues at coordinate 1,391,003 of BLFK01000292.1, forward strand.
AAGTGGAACTGAGCTGTGAGTACGAAAGGGATCTGTAACATACATATGGTCTAGGGGCCGACATTTCTCTCCCTCACTGCCGCGTCGGGGGCAGACAGGCTGTCGTGGACGGGTATCTGAAAGCAGCGTATAAGCGATCCGCGGGCCGAAATCTCGGGGAGACTCGTCATGGTACACCGCTCAGGCAACACGTCCAGAGGTACCGCTACTGGTCCAGAGTTTTTGTTTGTTTTACTTTTTTTCAATTTGGATTGACGTCTGCGCATGCGTGAATTCGCTTGTGGTCTTATACGTACCACTTGGGAGACCTAATGACTACATTTAAATCGCAAAATGACCTTTTGAGTGATTTCAAGAAGCACTGAAGCTTGAGCATTTGCCTCACGTGCACGTGCACTTAATTGCTTGTTTGGCAAGGGGAAGGCTTATATCAAACCCGTATCAGAGATACTGACAAAACCTAGGTTATTGGATTGGCTTATTAAAGTACATTAAGTAGTCCTATTGCAAGCGAAGAGCTCAGCTCGCGGTATTGGAAATTGCCTTTGTTTTCTTTTCTAGTTAAAGTTAAGTTAAAGAGTGTAAAATTCCATTAAAACAGGGTCTGATTGCGCTATAATGGACTTTTATCAAACGTTTAAGACCTCTACTTTAATTTACAACAAGAAAATAATCTCTGGGAGCGTTGCAGGCAAAGTTCTGGCCATAAACGCAAAGGAAATTGCCTTTAGGTCGAGAAAGCAGAAAGGAAATCGTGATTTTTAAGAAGATTACGACATTTTTTATACTAAAAGACATGTTTCGATGTTACGAACATCATCGTCAGTTACAAAATATTTGGAAAAAACCGTTAGGACTATATAACAACTAAGTGAGACATGCATAATTAATGTGATAAAGTGACAAAAAATTGATTACATATTTGAGTGAGTACAAAGTATTGGAAAGAATATAAAACCTAAAGCGTAAGTGTCAGGTTGACGTGATTTTCCCAGTTAATATGCATAGCCTCCTTAAGTTGAAGCTGAAATTTGAATTTGAAATTACAAATTAAGTTGAATTTGAAATTACAGCAGGCACAAGTAAATCTGAAATTTGTAAATCATTTACAATTGATTTAAAAATGATTGACAAATGTGCTTGCTGTAATGCTTGCTATATCGGCGAAACTGGTCGTCATTTTTCCACACGCGTCCGTGAACATCTCTCTTCAGACAAGTCCTCATACATTTTCAACCATCTACAAAGCTCAGAACGTTGTCGTCAATCTTTCTCTGCGGATTGTTTCGAAGTGCTTGATTCTGCCCCCACTAAATTTCAGCTTCAACTTAAGGAGGCTATGCATATTAACTGGGAAAATCACGTCAACCTGACACTTACGCTTTAGGTTTTATATTCTTTCCAATACTTTGTACTCACTCAAATATGTAATCAATTTTTTGTCACTTTATCATATTAATTATGCATGTCTCACTTAGTTGTTGTATAGTCCTAACGGTTTTTTCCAAATATTTTGTAACTGACGATGATGTTCGTAACATCGAAACATGTCTTTTAGTATAAAAAAAGTCGTAATCTTCTTAAAAATCACGAAATTGCCTTTGCGTTTATGCGGTTGCGTTACTAGTTTTTTTGTCAATGATTTTTTTACTATAAGAATTCATAGTTTTGGGGAGAGGAGTGAAACAAGGGATTCTTTTTTTAAAACATCTTTGTGAGGTTTATTGCCTGTATTTCTGGAGACAAGTGATGTTGAAGTTGAAGGGGACACTTCGTGACGCCTATCAAAGTCTGCGTGCATCTAATTACGTGCAGCCAGACTTGAATACTGAATTTAAATTTTAGATTTCGTTGGTGTGAACACAGCTTAAATCTTTCTTTCTTGTCTGGTTTTAGGCTCCTTCGTTCACGATCGCTGGCTATGAAGTGTGGTATAAAAAACACGAGGGCGCAGTTGCTTATACACAGTTAAAGATTGTCGGCATGTCAAACACATTGCATCTCATTTTGGACCTTGAACCCGATACAGAATATGAAGTCAAAGCCCGGATGTACAGCAATGCTGGGATTGGTCCTTTTTCTCAACCTCGAGTCGTGAAGACGGATGTTGGTGAGTTCATTGAATTAAGCATTCTGGCTGACCGTGTGTTTAAGTTTCCAACTAGACGGATAGAAATTCGTTCTTTTAAATTAAAAAAAGAAATGTGAGGTAGGAAGTTTATCCAAGCCTTCACACAATAGTTTAATTCGTGTTCCATGGTGGAACTTTCACTTTTCGCACTAACCCTTTGCAATGCGTTCTTGTTTTTTAGATGCTTTTGCAGTGTCTTCACAGCTAAGCGGCGAGGAACAGTCTTCTGGTCTTCTAGCTGCCGTCATCTGTTCGGTGATACTAATCGTTCTGTTACTTGGGCTTGTCGCCTTTATTTGTGTGAAACGGAGACAATCCAGTCCGTCGCGTAAGTGACAATCTGTTGAATCACTCATTTTTCCAGTCTTTTTTCTGACCTCCTCTATGGTTCCTTGCGCCTTCATTCGTCTTGACCAGCATCGAGAAATGAGCTTGTTGCATTGCGCATGCTTTCCGTCACTTTTACCTTGTTCAGGCAATAAGTGTGGCACCAATCAACATCGGCAACGGAGCTGGTCTTTTAGAGTCTCTGTTTTTTAAAAGCTTGCGCAAAAAGGAACGAAGACTTAAGGTGCAACAATTCTAAAGGTTTTGTCAGCTCTGGCCTCGTACGTGGTATCTCTGGCCGAAAACCATTGTGTTGGATTTTGTCACCGTTAAGGATATTTCTTTAGCTGCGAGGGCCGAGAGCGTTTAAAAATGGAAAATTAGACAATCCGGCGACATTTTCTTCATGTGATATACAGCATATTTTTGTGAAGGAGGTGGTGAATTTTTTTGGTTCAACTTCATCGACAATTATCCTGAAGGTAATTGTTGTGAAGTCAGGTTTTATACAGTTATAACAGAGCTTCCAGCAAAATGGTCGTGGCGCAGGTAGACTGTTGCAGCCTTTTCCACGGACCACCGTGGCCTCGAAATAACACGAGGTGAGAAACTGGACCGAGCTGCGCGTTCGCCCCCAAAAGTAACGCTTTAGTTCTGACTGTTTTGTGTTTTGTTTTGTTTGTTTGTTTGTTTTTTCTCTTTTAGGCCAAAGTTTTCATATTGAGAACCCCTTGGAAGATACCTCCCTTAAGTATATCGTTCACGTTAGAAATCGAATGGGAGGAAATACGTCGCACGAGTCAACGAGCAATGATAGCGAAGGAAGCATGGAAGGCACGTACAACTTTGCGGCTCAAGATGACGAGATTGACGAGCAAATGTTCGCGGGCGACAAAAATTCGACGCCAGTGAAACACGCGCAGTTTGGTTACATGGATTCCGCGGAGCTACGTCACGCTCCCCTACCATCTTCAGAATTCACCGAGGGAGCCGCGATCCGTTTGGAGAACTACCAACCTCGAATAAGTCCTGTGGCATCGCGAAACAGTGGATCAACGTTTTACGCTAGCGTTGATGTTAACCATGGGCTTGGTGGAAGCTCTGACCCAGCGAGTTCAAGATATGTTGATTTAGGTGTCCCACCCGTTCACGACAGCATCACTGCATCGGAAACACAAAATGTGAGCAAGTCGTCCAATAGGTTGACAGGAATAGCAATAAAAGAGTCGTCGTCTGAAGACGAAGATGAACCTCCTGACTGGGTCCCTCTGCCCCCTCCCGTCGAAAAATATCGCCCCCCGGAAATTTCCGAGGTCCACAATGACCGTGCAGACCGAAGGACTAGTCCGGATGGTTTAGTAACAGAGAGAGTTGAGACCTCGGCAACGGAACCAATATCAAATGAGCCGCCCGTGTATGCTCAAGTTGATCGTTCAAAGAAGAAAAATCGAAGCAAAGAGCCTCCTCCAAGCGCGAAAAATGAACGCTTGTTCAAAGAATCTTCGCAGTATGACGCTGATACGTCGGAAGATGATTCTGTGGTTTGGCCCCTACCACCCCCACCCCCACCCCCATCAAAATTGTCAAATCCCAGCGATGATTTAGACTGGGAACGACCCCTCCCTCCTGAAATTATGGCCTTACCGGGGAAGAGGGACCGCGTTGCACTGTGGGCAAATGATGACTCCGATTAGCAATGACAGAGATATGTAGATATTTTTAACACTAACAAAACCAGAGGTGATGTTTTTCTAGATGTCAATAGTTTCATAGTCGTACCTTGAACGTCAGAACAAATTAAGTGGTCTTAAAATCTTGTTAAAACTACTTGCGTGTGAGTTATGCAACGGTACAAAGAAACTAAGGCAGTTTTTCCGATTAAATTACTTTTTTATGTAGGAATATAGAGGCTTCAACGGTCTGTACAAATTTTAGCTCCGCGTTGACGTGCACAATCGTACTTACAGGTCAAGATAATTTTTCAGTGAAGTATACACAAACGTTAAACTGAATGGTATTGATTATGTACGCAACAAATATCAGAAGCATGTTTTAACTTGTGTGAAGTTTTAACTTTAATTGCTTTTTTTCTTTAGCTACAACATACGTGAGGATCAATGAAAAACCGTTTTAGTACCCTTGTTAAATGTTTTACATTAGCAAAAACTGCTTTAAGAATTTTATTATTTTAAAATTCTATCCTGTGTTTAGTACTGTTATGGTTGCTCTTTCTTTGAACAAAAGGGTGAATGTGTAATTAATACCCGGTGCTGAGCGGAAATCTAGCCCTCAAATGTCTTCCTTTATTCGCTATGTCTGGTGAACAAAGTTGATGTTTCCTAGTTCAAAGTTTTCGCCCGTGGATCCGGTTCTCTTGTTGGAAGACCCCCTTGTAGAGTAACAGCTGTTAAACTCTGCAGCACCCCTAGATGCAAGCGGACATAACACTGCCTTCACTCCTGAACGAAACCGCTGATCTCTTATAGCGTAGATCGCCGGATTTACGCAGCCATTCAAAGTAGTAATCGTCAGCACTGCGTTCAGAACACTGCTAGACATATTCCACGATCCCTTAGTCACCAGGGCAGTCAACGTAACCAGCGTGTAAGGAAGCCAGGAAATCACAAACGCTCCCAAAACGAGCAGTAGAGTTTTCAAGGCTTTCGTTTCCATGGCCCTGTGGTTTGACGAATTCGACGAGGACTGGTGCACCGAGTTGTTTTTGATACTCTGAACGTGATATCTGGCAACGAAGAATATTCTACAGTAACAGTACACCATTGAAATCGCAGGAATAGTGAAGGCAAAGAGAGCCATGCCTAGTACGTACAATCTCTTACTCAGTCCCTTGGCGCTCCAGTTTGGACGGCAGGTGCTGGTCTTCGGATTGTAGACCACCTCGCCCCAGCCCATTTGTGGTGCCACGGCCCAGAAGATGGAGTGAGCCCAGCCCCCCAGCAGTAGCAAAGCCGAACGGCGAGTTGTTAAGATATTCTGGTACCTAGAATGCAACAAAGAAGATCATTAGTTCAACGTGCAGCTAGCTAGGTCAACTACGCTGACTGGATGATCGATACTATAGAAACAGGTGGATGCAGAAGTGTCAATCACATACTACTGTGGACAAAGAAAGTTCAACAACGCTGATTGGATGATTGTTGCTATAGAAAACTGTCAGTCACATGTGACTGTGGGCATAGAAAGTTTACAAGATGTCGAGGTGCCAAGCTGTAATGTGCAGGGGCGGCATTATAAGTTTTCGTGTGTTGAGTGGTCGCAATAACAATTTTTTTAAAAAATGCATAAAAATCAAATCTTTGGTTGCTTTGACTTTCTCTATTCACTGTTTTTATTTTTCGTACGTACGGAACAAAAAATGCAACAATTCGTTTTCATCTGCTGAAAGATTTGATAGGTTAAGCTTTTCGACAATTTTTAATTAGAGCTCAACGGAGAGCTATAAAACCCAAAATGACCTCGAGTTTCCGCTTTCTGCTTTTATTTCTGTCAGTTTCCACCTTTCAGCTTCGATCGAACGTAAAAAGATGCGGAGCAGTGCTTGACAATTGCATGATTTGTTGAGTGAGTAAATATCCGATGACAAGGCACAGAAATCCCTGCAAACCTGCAGGGTGTCTGAACAAGCTTTTGGGAGCCATGGCGCAGACGGACTAGTTTTTTTTACCTGGGTTTCGCCGGAGTTACATGTCCTGCTGCACGCAGGCGCTCTTTTTCGAAAGACTGCTGGTGAGCCTTTTATGCCTCGATTCATGTGCGTTTACTGATAAGTTATTGAACAGTTTAATGAAAAGAAAAAAAAAGCAACAACACGTTTTACTTGATTACTTTTGCAGTCAAAAAATGTCACTCAACACGGGTGAATTTTATCATTAGACCCTGAAAGTTCAAAAAATAAAATAGAGATCCGACAGCAAAACAATACAAGGCGTTTTTTTTCTATATTGCGGTCAGTGGGTTTGAGAGTTAAGTTGTCTGTTCTGTCAGGTATCAGTGCAGCTGTGTAGTCTTCAAAAGTGTTTAAAACGAAAAAAGAGGCTTTCGTTTTCCGCGAAGCTTTTCATTCTCGATGATTTGCAAAAGGTAAAGTTACACAAGAGCTCCGCATTTTTCTGAAGCATACAGCAACTTGAACAACCTTTTGATCAAAATTCTGCTGGGCTATAAGCCACTACAAAACCAGGCCTCATTAGAGTAAAAATCTTAAAAGGACTGAAAAGGGCTATGAAGTAACGAGTAAATCCTACCTCAAAGGGTCCGTTATGGCGAAAAATCGGTCCAAGCTCACCAGGCACAATGTCATAAGCGAGGCGTTGAAACTCAGTGAAATGAACGCAGCGTGCCAATAACACCACGCAAATGAGAGCCGCCACTCTTGTGCTAGCGAAGAAGCGATGTAAAACGGAATGTAGATTGCTCCAACCAGGAAATCGGCGATGGCAAGACTACAAATGAAATAGTACGTCGGTTTGTGTAACTTGTAGTTGTAGAGGACAATGCCGACAACGAAGGCATTGCCTAGGACGCTACCGATGCAAATTACGACCAGTACTGACACTTGGGTGTAAATTTCAACGTCGTTTCTTGGTGTAAGGAAAATTGACGATGCTGTGCTGTTCATTTTGAGATCGATTCCTCCGTAGCTTTTTCTCAGCTAGCTGTCTCAGTGCTTTTGGACAAATTAAGTTTAAAATACATCAGTCAACTCGAGACTGTGGATAACAGCTGTTTGCCGCCTGTCGAACCTAAAGGGGAAAATTCTATGTTAATATTTCAACGGAACTGACATTTTGTTTTTAAGCCTAGCCGGTAAATGAGTCGACGACGTCGTTGAAAAATAATCGATTACTCTTTGCACTTAAGAACAAACACATGGTCTTCAAAATCTTGATAGCAAGCTATTAGAAGATAATGCTTTCTGTAACAAAGTTGACTTTTAGTTGAACAAGACATCGCACAGACAATTCCTTTCAAGAGTGCCAGGCCATAAAAGGTGCTGGAATTGAAAAATGATTTGCTTGCTTAGTATCTGTCTGTATCCTATTTGTCAAGACAGAACTACGACTGGCTTAATGTGTTTTATTTACGGACGATCTCAGCTGATTCGCAAAAGCTCTAAAAAGACGTGTTACAATCCATAAACACCGTCCATTGCCAGTGTAAGTTGGATGAATGCGTTTGATAGCCGGAAACACTTATAAAAGAGCATCATGCTCGGCTTTCGTTTAATTAAAAAACTAATTTGTCTTTCAGGCCCCAGTTGTTCGAAAGGTGGATAGCGCTATCCACTGGATAAATCGCTATCCACTGGATAACTCAATTGGTTTTGCTAGTGCTTCTCCAGTGGATAGTGATTTATCCAGTGGATAACTCTATCCACCATTCGAACAACTGGAGCCAGGTGTTTTAAGGGCCAACGTTGGTAGACTGAAAAAGACAGACAGTCGACCTGAAAACATCGGTTTAAGACAATCGACTCTCTTCACTTGAATTTTGGGCAAACAGCAAGTATAGATGACATATACTGTGCCATGCACCACAGTTATACTTGTTTTCGGCCACTACGACCTCTTGTTTTCTTTTGAACCGTTAGTCCTCTAAGATTTTAGCTGTATCCCCCAGTGTACGTGTGTTTATAGTAGTTACGCCGTTGGTTTGTGCCTCGGGTGTGTTTCTTGAAAAGTCCCGAAATTTTGGGGGGCGTATCTCGGGCGCCACAAGTCCCTCTTGATTAAGGGTGATTCGCTAAAGCAAAGACAGGGGAAAATGAACAGAGATTAAATGCTCGACATGCGATGGCGTAACCATGACGCCATTATCAGTATGTTAAAAAAGAAGCCTTTTGTGAGCATGAAAACCTGCCATAACATTTTCCTATCGTGTCTTAAAAACATGTTGAAAAGACAAGCCATTCACATTAAATAGTTCGGGCCCGGAAAGCTTTCCACGCTTTTGAGAAAGTGGCCCCTGGAGATCATACCAGACCACTTGGAATGGCATGCAAAATCATATATACCTCGTTGAAAACCATTGTTTCTTAATTGCTTCGTGCCCCATTTATGCCTTTTCATGTCCATTGTGAAGACTTTTTATTTATTCACTCCGCGAGAGTCAAATTGAATGGGTAAAGGTGTTACTGACAACAGTATCGCAGCATGTCAAGTATATATGAAATAATTGCAGCACTATGCCGTCTGCTCAGGGCACCATATCTGCGTCACTACGGACTGATAAAATTCATCATTTTATTCATTTGCCGGGCTCGAAAATCACGTTTACTTTAATTGCGAATATGCCGCATTCATTCTACCTTGCATAGTAAGCTAATGTATGCTTTTCTTGGAGGGAGAGTTTTGTGTTTGTTCAGTTACAAACACTTATCTCTCGCCTCAACATCAAGATAAAAGTGTTTGTGGCTTCAGTATACTAGATCATTCACACACGTATTCACATTGAAATGTGACTGTATTCCTTCACTCTTTTCTATAGAGAGGTTACGGTATTTCGTTTAGTTTTACTACAATTGTATGAGATCGAAAATAAATAAGGATCGACATTATGAAGTTTAACTTGCATCATTTTCGTTACAGATTCACTCATACCTGTCCTCAATGAAACTTCTTTTGCCAAGGATCTGTGTTTAATGCCTCCCTTTAATTTTTCGCTGCGCTTGTTCAATTTATCCTTCTCTACAGGAAAACAAGAAGATATGTTACGAAAATAACTGGATGACTGCACCTGTCCTTTGTTTAAATGTCATTTCCTCTTGAGCGGGGCAAATGAGGATGTTCTATAAGAACTAATAATGATTTCGCCCGCACGTAATTTTTTAGGTTAATTTTTACCGCTTTGTCGGTATTATGCTATGGATAACTGGACAAATGAAACACAAAAAATAACTTACAGCTAGCTTATGAGTAAGGAAAAATACTCAGAATTGGTAGAATTGATCTTGTGATTTCAAGCTATGCAAATATAACCAAGCGAAAATGAGCGGAGAGGTTGACGGTGAACATTAGCCTGTTCTTGATAGCTTTCGCAGAAAGTTCAAGGTTAACATGAAAAGCTAACTTGTCAGTAAATATTAGCTGTACGTTAAGTTTCTTAACAGCTATGGTCGAAAGTTAAAAACAAAATTACTGTACGTCCGTCGATCTGGCTCACTAAAGTCTATATTGTTCGTGAATCAGCATTACGAAGCTTTATTAGTGCAAAACCTTAAGAGCCATGCATACTAAATTGTTGACTGTTAACAGGATGCAAATGCTGATTTTGCACAAAACAGCACCTTAGTCATTACAACGAAAAAAAGAACACTTAGAAACTGACAATTCAGACGACTACGCTGACAAACATATGATGCATTCCCAATGTTTTTTGTCAAACAAATGGCTTCCTATCCAGATGTATCTCGTTATCAGTTTCGAAATTGGGTGTAGTGATTCATAGAATGGAAAACATTTCATTTTGGGACCAAATTGGTGCTATCGGCTTTAAATACGAATTGCAAACACAATTGTAAGGGATGAGTTTTTCAACATCCCAGGCTGAGACCTCATTAAAAAATTTTGAACAAAGAATCATTCTCCGAGGAAACATTTTCGGCGATGAAATTAGATTTCTCTTTTATAATCGCACTGGAAATGCTTCCGTCGGAAAGAGAAAGGAGACCAATTTACTCTTTAAAAGTTTACTTTTTCGATATAAGGGGAAATGTCTTATCAGAATTTCCTGTCTAAATTAAACTTGAAACAACATGAAAGTGCTCCGGTTGAAAAGGCGATTCGGTCTTTTTTTTTCTTCTACATTTTCAGTTTTAATGTGTTGTTCGGCTTCTTTAAACTCAGTGGAAAAACTCAGTGGAAAAACTCAGTGGAAAACGGCGATGTGAACACCACGGCGTAATGCGTGCAAATTTCATTTACGTAAAATTTGATGTGATTTGCGTTATCCACTCTTCAATAGATAAAATAAGGTGCAGTTATCAGTTGATAGGGAACTAAAGCCAAACTCAGCTGAAAGGCAAATCCGGCAAATCAAATGACCCGACAGCTGTTTTGTTCGCGGGAATCCCTCTGGCCATAGCTTGTTCCCAGGCGTCCTCGATGTGCGCCCGATCAGCGGTTTCGACGCCTGCTGGAAATTGCGCGAGGTTTTGCAAACTTTGTCAAAGATGTGACGATTTTCATCGCCAGGAAGATGTGGAGGGGAATATAATTTTATATGCAGCGACGACCAGTTCTTTGTAGCACGTGCAGATCAATTGAAGGATTAAGTTGATGAATTTATCCCAAATTCTTTAAAGTAATGTCTGGTAACCAAGCACCCGATCGAAAGACCCGTGGGATTTTGTGGACAACTACGGAATGGAGAAGAGCTGTGTTCTCTTGTTTATCTCATGTTTATCGCAGTTTATTGCATTTGAAAATGCAAAGAGAACAGAGCCAAATGTTACACTGGATATTCCTTTGGACTTTAACCAACGCAAAGTTTACGATGATTTTATCAAAATACTTCAAACGCCGTCTCACGCCGAACCAGAGTTTGACATTGTGCTATCGTACAGGACAAAGGATAAAAGATTGTTGACGTTTGAGGTAAGCTCAGCTGGATTTCAAAGTAGCGAACGAACAGAGTTCAAATACGATGTTTTGATCGCTCATCGTACCGAAGTAACACAGACTCTCAACGTGAAAGTTCATCTTCGGGATTCACTGGCATTTCTGGAAAACAAAGCGCTAAATGTATTCTCCGACCTATATGTCGAAGAAATTCACATTTCTGTTATGCTTCTGGACTTGTCTCCTGATGGATTGGATTCCAAGCCTGTATTAGCGGGGGATTTCTTACGTTTACCTTTAACTCCTCCATGGAGCAGGCCTCAAAAACCTGGGTTCAGTTTCTCTTGGCCTTTGGAACGTTTAATTAGCAACAGGCAACAAAAGATAGAGAAATGCGAACATCTTAAAGGTAAGTTTGATTGTGGAGGTACTGTATAACTTTGTATAGTTTGTCTTGAACCAATATGAGAGCAAGAAAAACTTTTTTTTTTTTTTTACTGAATTACTGGGAGTGTTCAAGGTAAATGAGATTGAAGATAGTGGAGTTCTATTGTATCTGTTAATTTAAAGTACAGTGGCTAATTAAACTACAGGATACAGGGTCACATTTAAAGACTCCACTGAAGAGCTGGCTTGTTTGGCCTATTTGCTCTTTGCTTTGCCACTGCCAAATGAGCCACCAGCCACACAGACTCCAAAATTGCTGACTCGTTCTTTCGTCCACTGCCAAGCCAACCAAGCCAGTACTTATTTTTGCTTCGAATGTGACCCAGTATTTTGTTGCTCCGTACAAGTAACATATTGCCAGAGGTAACCATGCAACGAGCCACCTTCCTGTCTATGGAAGTTCTGGCAGTTACATAAGGCAGGTTTTAGATCACAGGTCACAGGTCAGTGTGTTTAAGTACTGAAACAATCCTAAACCTTATCTTAAAGCATCTTTTCAAATGAAGTTGATAGGCTCAGTAGAACCCACGATATAGATTTTTGTGATTAATTTGTATAAGGTTTATCAATGGTTAGCATTCGAAAAGGGATAGGGTTGTTTTCGTAATGGTAAAAAATGACTTGTGACCTGTGACTTGTGTTCAATGTACCTGCTGATGGAAGCACTGATACTCTCACTTGCTTCACGCTGTAGAAACTGGGTTAGCCACCACTATGGGGGGATACTTGGTTTTGCACAACTTTACCATCAGCAACCTACCACCGACCGGTTAGCTCAGTTGGTAGAGCACGGGACTATTGTGCGGGAGGTCATGGGTTCAAACCGCGGCCTGACCATCAGTCAGGGTCTTTAAATTACTGAGGAGAACGTGCTGCCCTTGCAATGACATCTGTTTAACAAATAGATTCCATGTTGCCGTGCGTCTGTTCAGTAATAGATCACAGATGACGTCAAAATGTGGTAAGAACAAAAAAGTGGCACACAAGGCGATAGCCGAGTGTGTCACTGATGAAAAGCGAAAAACTTTGTAATGATGATGTCAATCGTGCATCTGTCCTCTAATAGATCATAGGCAAGAACCAATCAAATGCGAGAATAACTTGGGTTATTATATAAAAGGGGTTAGACTTTCTAGTCTTCTCGGATAAGGACGATAAACCATAGGTCCCGTCTCACATCCCTTGTTCGTAATAACTTTGTGGGACGTTAAAGAACCCACACACTGTTCGCGAAGAGTAGGAGGAGTAGACCCCGGTGTTGTGGTCTGGCCTTTGTGAATGTAATCTCATCTGTCTGGTTTGGCGTTTCACATAGGGATAACCTCATTGTGCCTTCCCCCCTTGGACTGCATTGTCCATGAAAAATTGCTATATCATATATCAACCAGTTCAAATAAAATGCTCCAAGGTTTGCCTTTACAAGACAGTGATTTGTCTGCTATTTACCACTAATCAAGAAATCCTTTTCTTTACAGACATTGTTGACTTCATAACATTTCCTGTTTCTCTAACTGGAAAGGAGACTGGAGTTAAAAGGTATTACTGTGTTGTTGTTCACATTCGGTCAACATATAGCACTTTTTGTGTCATGGCACAGTATTCTAAACTAAATGCAATTTATTTTTGATTACTGGTATCAAGGATACTTCCACCATTAGTCTGGCCTCAGGAGGAATTGGCAGATGAACATAATAGAGCAAAGCCAAGGTAGGATTTGTATAAATATATGAAATAATCTTTTAGGGGTTTCTTTTTGTAAAAAGTTAGTAGAGGGCATGGTAATTAAAAGAAATTACTCTGTCAAAAGTGGATTCAAATCAGCTTATTCTTTTGTCCCTAGGTTCACCATTTCAACTTGGATTTTCATGCTAGAGCCATGTTTTGATGGTCTGTGTGGAATTCTAAATCACAGGAGCACTGAGCTCTTAACACCATTATTAAGTATCACATCCGATGGTAAGTACTGTAGTATCACAGAGGGACAAGGCTAATTGAGACCAATGAAACACACCCCTTCATTTGCTATGGATTGGATTACATGATATGGTAATAGAATGAAAAGGTGGATATGAAGTGTGGTGTCTTGGCCATGCTCTGAAAAAGGTTCTAGTGCTCCTAACAGGAGTTGAAACCTATGAACTTCAGAGAGTACATGTACTACCATAAAAACACTCTACGAGCCATGCGTTTTTGGTTAGATTATCAACTTGAAATTGGGGTGCATCTTATCTATGGGACCTCTCTTTCTGGGGTATAAATTGCATGATTTGCAGTCAGAAATGTAACTAAAAGCTTGATTGATTAAACATTAATTCATTCTAGACACCTGTTGTTGTCCACCACTGAGTTACATGGCACTCTCATTTTCCTTATGCTGCTGTTTTGATGCCATGCTGCTGGTTGGAATTTATTCACAATATGAGCTACTTTTAAACAATATTTTATGATGGTTTTTGCCAGGACTCATTCATGTTCAAGTACAATATTCAGCAAACACAGGACATGCCTTTACTGTCAACAGTCACTTGCCACTTAAGAAGTGGGTACAGATAGTGATGTCAGTGGATGACACAACCTTTTATATCACCACAAGACAATACAATGGTCTCACACTAGAGAAACAGGAAAATGCTGTCCACAATCAGTATGTTTTTTGCTTAGTGAGTTGCTTTTTTAAATTAATATGTGGGTGTATAGGCAACATTATAACTGCGCAACACATTTCATGTGAAAGTTAATGAGGCCACATCACAAAAAATTTAGATACAGCTCAGCCAGAGCCTGATGCAGCTGGAGCCTGGTGGCTTCATTGTATTCTGCGAGGTCTGAGGTGCTGCCTGGTTGCTCAGAAGGCATAAAGTCTTGGGGGGGGGATTCACTTATGAAAAGGGTGGGGATGCCTGTTGTCTTGCTTAGGGGTGTAAACTTCGGATTTTGGTCTCACTTAGGGTATTATGGGCAAAACGGCATTACAATTAGCCATGAAGGTCTCAATTAGCAAAACAAACAAAATGGTCTCTCTTGGGGTCAACAAAAACTTGGGCTACACCCAAGTTGGTCTCCTTTAGGGGTTTCCGACGAGCATCCCTGCTCATTTGATGTGCGAGTCCCCCCCTCCCCGGGCGTGAAGTGTCACACTCACAGGTGACATCATTTGAATTAATCTTCACTTGTGGAGTTGAACCTAATTGGCTTTGCCAGATCTTAATTAGTTAACACATTTCCATTTAGCCCAGTTAGTGTCAACTCCAGGTGGAGTTCTTCCCTCACCGTTATCCCCATAATAGTTGGTGGGATAAGGTGTTTGCTCTATCTTTCCTGGTGGTAACTCGTGCTTCACAAATCATGGTGTTTGACTCAAGCAGAGATATACATCTTAGAAAACGTTTTCTTGACTTAAGCCAGCTCTCAGCTGGAACCTGACTGGAATGCAGGTGTTGTTCATCATTTGTAGAGTTGATGGTGATGATGATGGTAACTCCCCTTGAGGACTTTTCAGCAACAATGAAACAAATACTACTTATTGAGAAGTGTCAGACCTGTTCCAAGATATCTACAAGTGCAGCCTAAGAGTAGAACTTGTGGCTGCCATGAAATAAGTCTACTATAGGAATTCAGCAGTACTTAAACCTGAGGCTTCCGGGTTGCATTATTCCAGCACTCAGTAAGCACTTGATGACACTTGGTCTTACTTAAATTTTTTAGGCAATAGCTGCAAGACTTTAAAAGTTAAATAAAACAAAAGAAAAACCTCAAATAAGTGTCCAAAATAAGAAATGGGTCTCTGGGTAGCAAGCGTTTCCAGCAAGTGTAAAGGGAATATACTGTATATTTTTTTGCACTCCCCAGGCCTATTCTCACAAGGCCCAAAAATTTAATTCACTTTTTGCTTGCTGTAATTGCTTGCTATGTAGGGTTGTCTCTGGTTAAAAGAAAAATACAAAAACAAAAACAAAAAAGAACATACAAAGGTGGCCATCTGACCTGGTAAATACACTTCAGAAACTGTATAGAGACCAATGGGTATTAAATATTCTTAATGATATAATGACCCAAGTTATAATCCATTAAATATTTTCGCTTGCACGCGATTGGTCTAAACACGTCACATGACCGAATATTCCCCAGCTAAAACTGGGGAATATCCGAGAATATTCCCCAATTTACTAAACTGCGTGCGTTGCGAAAAAGATTTGAAGGATAATAAACACAATAGCCTCCATTTGATGCGAAAATATGCTAGGATATTTGTCCTTGGACGTTATCTGTTCCTCAAAGCTCACAGTTTTCCTCGAGCTACGCTCTCGGAAAACTGTTCGCTTCTCAGAACAGATAATGTCCGCGGACAAATATCCTAGCATATTTTCGCGTCAAATGGAGGCTATTGTTTATTTATTCTCGCATTTTGATTGGTTCTTGCCTATGATCTATTAGAGGGCAGATGCACGATTGACGTCATCATTACAAAGTTTTTCGCTTTTACACGTTACATCAGTGACACACTCGGCTACGCCTCGTGTGCCACTTTTTTGTTCTTACCACATTTTGACGTCATCTGTGATCTATTACTGAACAGATGCATGGCAACATGGAATCTATTTGTTAAATTGTTGTGGGCACCCTGCCTCTAAAGCTTGAGCTAAAGGTTACAGGTCAATGTTTT
Organism: Astreopora myriophthalma; assembly: GCA_014634185.1. Taxonomy (NCBI): domain Eukaryota; kingdom Metazoa; phylum Cnidaria; class Anthozoa; order Scleractinia; family Acroporidae; genus Astreopora; species Astreopora myriophthalma. The sequence continues at coordinate 1,407,150 of BLFK01000292.1, forward strand.
ACTAATGTTGAAATAACCTTAAAACTTGTACTTATGCTAACCTAAAGCCCTAGCCAAACAACTTGGGTTGGTGGCCAAATGGACTCACAAGTACCTGCAAGTTTCATCACGCAGACCAGGCAAACAATGAAAAACTTGCACTTACACGTACTTGCGTGGAAGTTTGCCACCTTGTGTTAAGGCTGCCATTAGTAACCATTGCTTACATCTGCTTTCTATCACTTGTCCAGCTTCCCAAGGGGATCATTTCGATACACAGACACTGAAGGATATTGGGTTCTAGGTGGCACAGAGGGTTCAAGAACTTTTAAAGGGCTCATAGGACACACCCGCATCTACAGACGTCACATCCTTTTTCCTGACCAGGTAACAAATATGCATTTCTCAAAATGTTTTCTTTTACTTTGCAGTTTATTAGCTATTAATTTTGGTTTGCTTTTTTATTAGGTCTTCTTTCCTTCTCAAGATCATGTGATGTTCAACATGGGTAGGGTTTCTGACCTCAGTTATGACTTGTGACCCTTGTTTGCCCCATTATGAACATACATATTCTCCTTTCTTCTGTTCATAAGTTTGCTATGGTACTGGTAAGGAGACTTTCCTCAAGCAAGGTAATTTATCTGTGGTGATTATTTCAGTTATTGCCACGACTTACATGTTAAATCAAGTAAAGGAAATGAAAATAATGTCAATGACAGTGACACTGACAGCTATAGTGACAGTGACAGACAGAGACAGTGACAGTAAGAGTGACAGTGATTGATAGTGACAGTGTCATTGGTAGTGACAGTGACAGTGGCAGTGATGGTGGCAGTTGTACTGATGGTGACAGTGACAAATAGGGATCAAGTAAGAGAAATGAAAATAATAACAATGACAGTGACAGCTGCAGTGACAGTGACAGACAGACAGTGACAGTAAGAGTGACAGTGACATTGGTAGTGACGGTAACAGTGACAGTGGCAGTGACAGTGGCAGTGGTACTGACGGTGACAGTGACAAATAGAGATAGTGACAGTAACAAACAGTGACAGCAAGAATGACAATCGCAATTACAATCACAATGGCAATAACAACCAGCAAGCTCAACCCACATGTGATTCTGAGTTTGAGAATCAAACCGAGGACACATTGATGGAAGGCGAGCATGCTCACCACTGCACCAACACTGCTTCCACTTTGCTCCCCAAGAGAGCAGAAAGGTTTTGATGCCTCTACCTTTTACATCAATTTAGAATGCCTTCTTTTTGTTTTCCATTATTTTAGCTCTCACAGATGACTCAGTAAAATGCAGTGAAAGGATAGTGAACTTACATGAAGCCACCTTAGAAGAAATACAGATGGCAGCAGAACAAAACGGTAATTTGGCTCATAGAAAACACTAATGCAGTGAAAACTCTAAAGAAAGGACAGCAGAGATTCCCAGAAGATGTGTGTTATAGGATTAACAGCTTGGCGGGGGGGGAGAGAGACAGGGCACCAGATACCACTAAATAAAGGCTGTTTTTCACTAGTGACACATTTGGAGTCAAAATCAGAAGTCAAGCAGAGTGTTACAGTGTAGTGAAAATCAATTGTTAAAGTTGTCAGACAATACAGTTTTTACTAGATTGTAAGCGACGGAGTTCAGTGGTAATGGCAAGAAAATGAAAAAATTTAATCCTTGAGACTCTGCTGCCACTGAGCTTATACTCAACTCCCATCTCCATTGTTTGGTTTCACTAGTTACTAGGTCATAATTAGCACTTGTACGGTTCTGCTTATGACTCTGACACCATAGCTAGTGAAAACTATCCTTAAAATCTTGCACTTTCAACACTTGTGGTATCGCCTATGTTGCATTAAACATTTAATTTTCATCTCAACGGGCTGGACTCTCACCTATTTGGCAGATATGTCCTGAAATGCAAGTAATTAGATGAATGTTCAATTTTGATATCCATCACGAAGTGTCCCATTGAGTCTAAGCATCTAGTGCCTATTTCTAACAATAAGGTTAGGGTTAGCATTGGGGTCATTTTTAGGTGTGGGTAAATGCAACAGTTTATGCTTACTTGAAAATCACAGTTTGGGGGACACTTTGTGACGTTTATTGCCCGTATTTCTGGACACAAGTAATGTTGAAGTTGAGCAGAAGAGCAAGGGGACACTTCATGATGCATATTAAAATAGACGTGCATCTAATTACTTGCATTTCTGGACATAAGTGCCATTTGGTGAGAAATAAATGAGTCTTGATGACTGAAATATTAAAGAATTTTTAGAGGTGAGTTAATGTTAACACATCTCTTTCTGTATTAGAGCACTGTGTCGCTGAGCGTGGATCCCTGTTGGATTTCATCCCTTCACTAATTGACAGTTCAATCCCACAGTGTGACATCCCATTGTCAGGAGAGACCCCACAAGTGGATGAAATTGTACGGCAAACCATGAGCGGTGATCCCAACAACTTGATATCTGTGGCAGAGTCCTTGTATCAACTGGCAAATTACAAACTGGTGAGTTGTTTTTGGTGACTCTTGAGCGATAACACATCCACTGCCTTGTTAGCTCAGTTAGTATGGCACCATTCTTGGTCTGAAGAGTGAAATGCAGGAAAGTTTGGTATAGTGTTTTTTTTTTTTGGAGTGTGGATAATCCAGAGTGTTTTCTTTAGAATGATGATTCTAGAAGCACCTGAATTGCTCTTTACGCTGTGTGCCATTGGTTTTGTCTCTTTCACCTTCTCCACATGCAAAAAATTAAGGGGATGTGAAAGAACCCATAGGTTGATTGTAAAGAGCAGTGAAGACAGTTGGCTGTATTGTGGTCTAACCCCTCAATTTTTTTTTTTTTTTGGGGGGGGGGTGATGGGCTAATAACTTATTCTTGATATGCCATGACCCCATGACAGTTAAGGAGGCTCTACATCCCCTTGAGACAGGAGTATGGGAAAATAGAACATACGACTATATTAAAACATAGATTATGACGATTGCCAACCAAACATAGCAAAAGCAAAACACAGGTTGTCATTCATCTTCCTAAAGTTATTTTTAACTATTTTAAGGTGAATGATGTGAAGGAAGCAAGTGAGTCATTGGGCATCTTGAGAGTGTCAAGTTGCATGGGAAACATCAAGTCACAGTACATGGCAGGCATAATGAACCTGATTGGTCTCGGAGTTCCACAGGACAAAACTCAAGTATGAAATTAATAATAATAATAATAATAATAATAATAATAATAATAGTGAGAAAAAGAAGATCTATGAAGAAGTACTTAATTGACCACTCCTCTTGAGAGGATTTTCATGAAACAAATGATACAGGTGAAAATCACTGAGTTAAGAATCCAAACTGGTGGAAGGCAGACAAGTTGGCTATTCACAAGTGCAGCCATGCAATTGAATCAGGAACTACCCATGCAAAAAAAAAAACAACAACAACTCTAGGTTTTAAGTCCAGTGTGCTAACCACTTGGCCGTGCTCCCCTCCCCAACCAC
>BLFK01000292.1:1422379-1434547 GCA_014634185.1 Astreopora myriophthalma
GGGGGGGGGGGGGGGGGGGGAGAGACAGGGCACCAGATACCACTAAAGGCTGTTTTTCACTAGTGACACATTTGAAGTCAAAATTAGAAGTCAAGTAGAGTGTTACGGTGTAGTGAAAATCAATTGTTAAAGTTGTCAGACAATCCAGTTTTTGCTAGATTGTAAGCGACGGAGTTCAGTGGTAATGGCAAGAAAATGAAAAAATTTAATCCTTGAGACTCTGCTTCCACTGAGCTTATACTCATCTCCCGTCTCCATTGTTTGGTTTCACTAGTTACTAGGTCATAATTAGCACTTGTACGGTTCTGCTTATGACTCTGACACCATCGCTAGTGAAAACTATCCTTATAGTCTTGCACTTTCAACACTTGTGATATCGCCTATGTTGCATTAAACATTTAATTTTCATCTCAACGGACTGGACTCTCACCCATTTGGCAGATATGTCCTGAAATGCAAGTAATTAGATGAATGCTCAATTTTGATATCCATCACGAAGTGTCCCATTGAGTCTAAGCATCTAGTGCCTATTTCTAACAATAAGGTTAGGGTTAGCATTGGAGTCATTTTTAGGTGTGGGTAAATGCAACAGTTTATGCTTACTTGAAAATCACAGTTTGGGGGACACTTTGTGACGTTTATTGCCCGTATTTCTGGACACAAGTAATGTTGAAGTTGAGGAGAAGAGCAAGGGGACACTTCGTGATGCATATCAAAATAGACATGCATCTAATTACTTGCATTTCTGGACATAAGTGCCATTTGGTGAGAAATATATGAGTCTTGATGACTGAAATATTAAAGAATTTTTAGCGGTGAGTTAATGTTAACACATCTCTTTCTGTATTAGAGCACTGTGTCGCTGAGCGTGGATCCCTGTTGGATTTCATCCCTTCACTAATTGACAGTTCAATCCCACAGTGTGACATCCCATTGTCAGGAGAGACCCCACAAGTGGATGAAATTGTACGGCAAACCATGAGCGGTGATCCCAACAACTTGATATCTGTGGCAGAGTCCTTGTATCAACTGGCAAATTACAAACTGGTGAGTTGTTTTTGGTGACTCTTGAGCAATAACACATCCACTGCCTTGTTAGCTCAGTTAGTATGGCACCATTCTTGGTCTGAAGAGTGAAATGCAGGAAAGTTTGGTATAGTGTTTTTTTTTTTTATTTGAGTGTGGATAATTCAGAGTGTTTTCTTTAGAATGATGATTCTAGAAGCACCTGAATTGCTCTTTACTATAAAGCTCCATAATGTTAGAAATGGTTGCAGCGAATGTATCGGACATGTTGCTAAAACTAAACTCAAGATTTGGTAGCAGGGAGTAGGGTTGGCAGGTTTGATTCTAAGATCTAGCAAAATATGTGGGTTGAATTTGTGGGTTCTAGTAGCACTTGTCTTATTTTCTTTGGTAGTGTATTATTTTCTAGCCTTACTGGGGTTGTTAAGTGACACATGACTAGGGCCTGGAAAGGGCCTATATCATGCAAACTGTGTTCTCAGCATCTGTTTTGACATAGATGTTTGGCAGTGATGTTGCTGTGTGCCATTGGGTTTGTCTCTTTCCCCTTCTCCACATGCAAAAAATGAAGGGGATGTGAAAGAACCCATAGGTTGATTGTAAAGAGCAGTGAAGACAGTTGGCTGTATTGTGGTCTACCCCTCAAATTTTCAGGGGGGGGGGGGGTGAGGTGATGGGCTAATAAGGTATTCTTGATATACCATGACCCCATGACAGTTAAGGAGGCTCTACATCCCCTTGAGACAGGAGTGTGGGAAAATAGAACATATGACTATATTAAAACATAGATTATGACGATTGCCCACCAAACATAGCAAAAGCAAAACACAGGTTGTCATTCATCTTCCTAAAGTTATTTTTAACTGTTTTAAGGTGAATGATGTGAAGGAAGCAAGTGAGTCGTTGGGCATCTTGAGAGTGTCAAGTTGCATGGGAAACGTCAAGTCACAGTACATGGCAGGCATAATGAACCTGATTGGTCTCGGAGTTCCACAGGACAAAACTCAAGTATGAAATTAATAATAATAATAATAATAATAATGAGAAAAAGAAGAAGAGGGAGAAGTTCTTAATTGACCACTCCCCTAGAGAAGATTTTCACAAAACAAATGATACAGGTGAAAAACTGGTGGAAGGCCGACAAGTTGGCTATTCACAAGTGCAGCCATGCAATTGAATCAGGAACTACCCACGCCAAAAAAAAAGAAAAAAAAACCTCTAGGTTTTAAGTCCAGTGTGCTAACCACTTGGCCATGCTGCCCCCCAACCATGCGGCCCCCCTAACCATCTTGCCTCCCCCCCCCCCACTACTGTAGTATGTCTTTATGCTTGAAATGCAGCCGTTAGTCCAAAGTTGTGTTGGTTCAATCTGGATTTAAAGGCCTAATCACTTGCACATTTTTTCAACCAGTTTAGTTCTAGATATCAGACTGCTCAATGGAATTTAGCATTTGGAGCTCTTTGAACTCACTGCATTTTAACCATCCTGGATCTCATTGAACTCAAATTCTTATTACCAGAAATTGCAAAAGATCGTCCTCCATTTGATTGGATAATAACCTTACTAGAAGTTTCCAATAAGTACTTATCTTGTTGCTTGAGTATAGTGGTCTTGTATTGGCAGGTTTCTTTTACAAGTCGCAAGTTGCAGGCCATCGGTTTACCAATACTGAAACAAATGTAACCCTTTCCTAATGCTAATCTTGGGCCTAAATACTCTTCAAAGACAATGGTTAGGCCTAAGTGTCGTTGCAAACGCAAGTAACATGTCCCTTATAAAACTCGACTGATTTAATAGATAGATGGGTACAGATACAGTAACTGAAAATAAATAAATTACAAACAGAGTTGAATACACTGACTAAGCGAAAATAGGATAAGTACAGAAAATGGCAAACAGAAGGAAAACAACAAATACTTACAAGATGAATGTGACGACAGGATAGAGAACTTGGTCGAAGGCTTAACTTAAACTAAACTTTTGACTTCTAACTTAAATTATAACTTTGACTACTAAACCCCAAACTACCACTGAACAAACTATTATTAACAAGTCACCAATATATATAGTAATATGCAAAAATTAAAAAAACTAACAAGTACGAAAACGACCTACTATGACAAAGAACGCTAATGAATGAGAACCTTAAGACAACGGCACTAATGAACATGTGAGGTGACAGATGAAGGAATGAACTAAATGCTGTTACAATAATAAGACAATACACAAAGCTACAATCCGGGTCAAAAGACTTCGGGACACTTGTCAAATTTTGGGCGAAAAGTGGAGAATTTACTGTACATGCTTCCATCGCTTTATGAGCAACGTGTGTTCTTCTTTCGCTGCCTTTTTCACGCCCCCCTTGCCCCCAGGCAATGTTGAAACATGCCAGCGATCGATGAACAGATCTTGATTTTGGTGATCGTGAAAAATCAACATTGCAATGGGGGGAGGGGGGAAAGCAGGAATTGTCCCAACAGTTTTGACCAGGATTGTAGTTATGATACTGCATTGTACTGATTTCATGCCTATACACTAAGGCTAGCACTAGTAATGGTTCAGAGTTATTTCAGTATCTAGGAAAAAACAATGACCCGTGACCTGTGACCTGTATAAGAAAGCTGCTGGTCTTGTATGGTTGTTAGGATGTCAGAGGGCCGAAGTTGCCTGCTGCTCAATCTGGAGCCAGTGTCGATCTCTGAGGAGTTTAGTAATGTGATTGTACTTTCTGATGTATGACTTTAGCAGCAGTTCATGTACTGTCATGCAGAGGCTCCCATGCCCTTAAGCATTCATGAAATCTTTTGATCTTCACAGGGCTGGAAGTATCTGTTGCTGTGTGCAGCCAATGACAATGCATTGTGTCAAATGGCTCTGGGTTACAGACATTTCATAGGAGCTGATGGGCTGCATCAGGACTGTGATGTCGCCATTGGTAATTTGTTGTTTTCTCCAGTGATCTTTCACCCTTCATCATTTTAAAATCTAATAAGCATGCTATCACATTTGTGCATGTATTTTTGTTTTATCGTGACATAAACAATAATTTGTTTCATCTTTAGGATATTACAAAGCAGCTGCTTTGACCTCAGACAAGCTGTTGCAAGAACATCAGGAAGTAAATGTGAGTTGTAGATAGTGATCTGATTTCTCTTGTTAAAACCTGCTTACTGCCAAACAAACAAACAAACAAACAAACAAAACTGTGAACTGCTGTTACAGAGAAAACTTTCAACTACTGGTAAATTGTTGATGAGCTAAAATTTAGTGACCATTATCGGTCATGTTCATAAGGTAAATGCACATTGTAAGGATGTTTTGTCAAGCATTAAGTAACCCCTTGCTGTTGCAATTGCCATTGGAATTGCCATTTCTTTTGCTATTGCAATTGCAATTGTGGTTGTCATTGCCATTGCTGTTGCAGTTGCAATTGCAGTTGTCATTGCCATTGCTATTGCAACTGCAATCACTGTTGTCATTGCCATTGCAATTGCAGTTGCAATCCTTGTTGTTGCTGTTGCAATTGCAATTGCTTTTGTCATTGCCATTGCAATTGCAATCCCTGTTGTAATTGTTGATGCCTTTGCTGCTGCTATAGTTTTTTGCTAGCAGGCGTTTTGAAAAAATGGGTTATAGTGTTAATTGGGTAGGTTATTGGCGGAGTCTTAGTAACATCAATAAACTAGTTTAATCAGAACTGTTTTATTCAGAACTTCTGAGTCTCTTTACTTTGGCAAATTTAATCTTAGAAACTCAGCTGATGTAAAGCTTCAGCTAGTTTCGTCTCCCCAAGTAGCACAAATACCAAGAGCAAAATAGCGAAGGCACGACAAGCACTTCTCTTCCCTTACCTTCCCCTACCTCCTGATTTTGTATTCTAGTCTTAACCCTACAGTAAGGCTGGCAACACTCAGATGCAGGGGCACAGGTTGTTTAGACACTTGCTCGCCCCTTCTTTCACGAGTTGTTGATGAACCGACGACTCATGATGGTCTGTCAGTGTGAACTGATTTCAGTCAAACCCAGATGATTGTCAGAAATAAAGTCTTTCCTTCGCTAGACCCACGCCGAGGCAGTGCGCTTGGATGACTACGACGAAATGGCCAAGCACAGAGTCGATGAATCAGATATGTTCCAGTGGCTCACTTATCAAACTTGGCACGGCCTAACAGGTGCTCATGTGGGTATCTGCATAATTATGACATTCTGTAATTTACGTAATAAACAGCACTAACTCACGCTGCTGTTTTCACCCTTTCCCTTTAGAAATTTTCTGTGATGTTTCTTTAAAAGAGATTTCTGACAGACTATCAAATACTGACGATTTTGTCACTTAATGATTTATAAAAGAGAGTATTCACAGAAGTCAATATGAAGGTTTTTTTAGTCAGGCGAGAGGCCAAGAGTTAAGGATTCGGCTCTGCTTTGTCTTTTTATTGCGTCACAAATCACAACTTTCTTACGCATGCGTGGGTTATCAATCACCCCGAGTGTAGGCTATCTGTACCCTCTTGTTTAATTTCATTTCAGGGCCTACTTGCGGAGTTGTACTATTACGGTAAGCGTAATTTGCAGCGCGATTTGAACAGAGCCGTGAAGTATTACCAAATGGGAGCTGAAAAAGGAGATGCTGAGGGACTTTATAACCTGGGAATTTCCAAGTTGAGGGTACGTTAAAAAAACAAACAAACAAACAAAAAAAAACAGTTTAGCTTCATTGACAGAAACCCAGCGCGTACCGCCATCCTCGTTGAGGAAAACCAGGTTGGACGAAGTTTCTCAACAGTTTTATTAAAGACTATAGACTTTTTCGCAGAAAGGTGTTACCTCGTGAAATGATTTATCCAATTAGAATTTACGAAAAGTTTCCAGGGGACCATTTAAACTATCTGTGGGGCCGCCCCCATTTTCTCTTAGGATCCATCGAGATTTCATATGGCTGAAGGGCGCTTTGAAAATCAGTGATATCAACGAGAAGGGGGTTAGGGCGAGAAGGTTCAATCTTTCAACTCAGTTTTTTTGGGGCGGAAATTCGTGACCCTACTGCTAAATCCTGCTAAAGCTGACCTTAATTACAAGAGCTCTAGAATAGTAATCTGGGTTCTGTCACACACTGGCTACATAGTCGCTTTTTAAAGGAGTTGTAACGCGACACAAGACGCAAGATGACAAGTAGCGAGTACTTTCCCTGTTTCTTATGACATTTATTTTTTCCATTGACAGGGTGATGGAGTAGAGCAAAATGAAACGGAGGCCGTAAAACTGCTTGAGCTGTCGGCAGAACAGGTGTGGCTACAGAACTTTTTACTACCGTTGTGTTTTATCCGGCACAGGATAAATGTTTCTCTCGGATAAATGTTTCTTCGTAAGAATCATGCAGAATTCTAGCCAATCACAGCAAACGTGCTCGCACTCCAACCGATCAAAACCAAATCCAAATCGACGCACGCGTCTTTTCCCGCGTTTAACGCTGGCATCAACTTTTCCCGCGTTTGGAACCAGCTGCACGTTCTTGCGCACTCTGCACCAGGACTGGATCAATTCTGCCGGCAGAATATGGAGCGGAATAGCATTACGCCAGCAGAATAAGGCTTTTTTCAGTTGCGCACAGTTTGAGCAGAATAAAGGGAAATCAGTATTCGCGCCATTGGTGTCACTTTGCGGTTATTCTAACCAGTTCAGTTTTCTACTATTCAAGAAGTAGACTTGATTGAATGTCGTTAGGGGTGGCTCTATTCTCTCCAAAGCCTTGAATTATTTATGTTCACGCTGTTTTTAGAGAACGAAACACTAACAATGGCTTACGAAAATTGGAACGCAGGTGCAAAGCGTGCTGCTTGCAGGACAATTGTTTTAGCTCATTAAAGGAAATGAGTACATAACTAATTTTATTAATCCACTTCCGAAATTATTTATGTACATTTAAGTACTTAAACAGTGGCTCTGCGAGCTGGTCAGCGCGCTTGCCTTAGCGCACTGGTTTTTGTAGCGTTTAATCTCTCTAATTTTAACAGATCTTTTACATAAAAACAAATGCAATGACGACGTTAATTTTACTGCTGTTTTGTAGGACTTTCCTCCAGCTTTGAACGCTTTGGGTTTTTATGAAGTCAACATGCGCCAGAACCACAGTGGAGCAGCGGTTTACTTCAGAAGAGCAGCAGACCAAGGCGACAGAGACGGGCTTTCCAACTTAGCTGTTTGTTATGACAACGGCTGGGTTGAGGGTCATCCGCCGGATAAGGTAAGAAATCCTTGGGATGAAACTCGGCATTCATTAATCAGCAAATTTAAAGCTTGTGTACGTGAGCAGTGTACTGTGGCTTCCCCGTGCCTCGTTCTCCTGGTGGGTCGAAATACGCAATAAGAATTCTATATCCCTATTTAAGTTGTACCACTAAGAGAGGTTTGCAATTGATGGTCGTAAAACCAAATCCAATGTACTTAGTTTGACCAATTACAAGGGACAATTGAAGGAACCAATTGGAAGTCGCAGCAAATATGGTGTAGCCAATGTCAAGGGCGGGAAAACAGTCGCGCTTGCGCCACGAGTGATTACAAGAAAGTAGCGAAGCAGTTTTCGACCAATCACCGAGTTTAGTAAGGCTACCTGAAAGCCGTTTCTCTGTTATGGTATTTTCAGCGCTCAACTAAAAGCTACTCTATTGGTGTCCTTTTAATGCCGACAAAGTATGAAGCTCACTATACTTTTCTATTGCAGAGACAAGCGTTTAAGTATTGGTTTGAAGCCGCTACCAGAGGTCACCCTGGGTCATGTCTTACTGTGGGGGAGGGAGTAAGCAGCGGCGTCTACGTGGAAAAGAACTGCCCTTTGGGTGTTGTGTAAGTAGACTTTTAGGGTTGTATGTTGTACCAGGTCATCGCGGTTATACCCCTCCCCTCTGGTTATAGGCCCATTTACCAGTTGACAGAAGCAGAATGCCAGTTATAAGCCCCCGTTCATTTTTTCATTAAACAGACAGGGGTCAAATGAACGTTACACTTTTAGTTCCTGTTGTTCCAGTTGCTTTTGTCTTTTTGGGTTTCGTTGTTTTTGTTCCAGGAAATGAACAAAGTTCTATGAAATGTACTCGAATAACGCCTGATAGTACTCTTATTTATTTCTTTATATCTGTTTAAAACCCCCAGCGAACTTTCACAATGATGCCCGGCCTTACAAAGGGAATTTCACTGTATTTTACGACATTTTCAGTTGCATCAAGAGGTTTTAAAAACGTGTTGTTGTTATGTTTAGGTATCTTCGTTTTGTTGCTGAGCAAAACCCGGAGGTGGGGCGGTTTATGAAAAGAGGATTAGAAGCCTACCATGCAGGATACACGTAAGATAAGAATTGTTTCTACACAGAGCCGTTTTTAATTGAGTGTCGTAAAACGTGAACCAAAGATACCGTTTGGCCAATTACGTTAGACGCAGACAATCAAATAAACCAATCAGGGATGTCTAAGGAAGTATGTGTAGCCGGCGCTATGACAGTGATTCAATCAGAGCTGGTAAAATTCATAGAAAGTAGCAACTCGGAAACCTTTTTATGATCTTTTTCCTGTAGATACAAATCGTTGGTTAACTTCGTGTTTGCTGCTGAGGTTGGTATGGAAGTGCCGCTGTACAACGCTGGTTTATTATGTGAAGAAAATCAGGTAAGACGTCAATAAGAAGTTTTACGTCATAAGTAACTTCTGTTTGTTTGTTAAACCCTACTAAGAACGCTTCTTCTGCCATTAGCTCAGCGCTCCGATTTTGAGGCGCAGATATTCAGCAAACTTAACCGCCACAAAGATTGAGTTTTGAAAGAACGAAACTTTTTTGTGGCTTATGAATTTCTAAAGGTCCATAACCATTGCTACCAATGCCTGAATTCACTCAGGCTTGTAAAAATAATTTACTGAAATATTGCGTATAAGGCTTACGCTAAGCGTGGGGCTCATTACCAACTTACAAGTCTGCCTTGTTGAGCTTTTGTCACGCTCAAGTTTAGTCACACTTCCCTTTGTTTCGTTAAAATGCATTTCGTGTAGCTTTCCAGCTTGTTTTTCAACGTTAACTTTAGGCGGCTTCTCTGTAAGACTAATGACAACCCGTTGAAAATTATTGCTCATTTGTTGCAGCGAGAGTTAAAGGGTGTATCAGCAGTGGACTGCATATGGCATTATTATAACCGTTCCGCTGCAATGGGCTGGGTCTTCGGTGAGAGCGATGGTTCCTTGTTATCAAGTTTTTCTTGGGGCCATTGTTAACGGAAAATAAGAGGAGTTGTGGAATAAAATGTTTTGTTTTGTTTTTTTCTGGTATTGCCTTCTAGCTATGGTAAAAGTGGGAGATAATCATTGGTATGGAAAAGCTGTGTCCCAGAACATTACATTTGCTGGTGAGATGTATGCACAGGCTGCGGCCAAAAATGACCTTCCACAGGTAAAGTTTTGGCACAGACTCTATAAGTGTAGCAGTAATTTAATCATCTGAAAATCTAATCGTAAATGTGCTTACTGTCTCGAAGATAAGTGGAACGCGGCATCTGAAAGTTTTTTGAAGCTGAAAGCAGCATTACATTTGAGGAAAGAAAGTAAAGGCTGCATCCTGTTGCATGCTATGCGGTCGAGGGTCATATTATAGGGGTAATTATGCATAATCTATTTGCTGTTCCTAAAAACCGTCCATGCCCCAACCCAACCAATCGGAAGAAAGGCTAATAAATCAACGATTGCACGTTTTCTCTTGCTTTTTGGTTGTCACCGGTCAAACATTTTCCCGCCCTTAATACCTGTTGTCATTGGCTAATTAGATCATTTCTGTTTATTTTGACTGTCGTTGTGGTTACGCGGGTCTACCTTTTGCTAGGGTCGTTGTACTGAAGCTGATTGGTTCTTTTGAATTGCAGGCGATATACAATTTAGCTTACATGGTTGAGTACAGTTACTCTTTGAGTGGAATACACTGGAATAACGTCAATAGAGATGCCGTCTTGCAGGGAAACCTTACGTTCGCAGCTTCACTTTACGAGAAGTAAGTCCTTGAACTTTGCTATTTCTAGTGCAAGTGTTTCATATTCTGTTCTGTGAAGAAGAAAAACTGCCGGTACCTCGGGCTGGCCGCTTATTTATTCCACCGACTGCAGGGATTCAGAACAGTCAATGGTAAACTTTTGTTTTAAGGTATTATCTTTCTTTTCTTTTCATTTGTTTTTTTCTTCAATCTAGATGCCGAGATTCTGTGGAAAACAACAGCGAATCTTTCCTGCCCTGCGCGTTTGGAGTGGTTAGAGTGAAGCTAAAAATCTTCTGGCAAAGCAACATCATCACAACTCTGGTAAGCGTTTAGTAATTTAAAATAATAATAATAATAATAATAATAATAATAATAATAATAATAAATTAGTTAAGTAATGGTCCGCGCAAGAACTAGGCAGGCCAAACGCAAAATCGATTAAAAGGTGTTAAGTATTGATTGTTAATTTCAATTAAATCGACGAATCTGATTGGTCGATATAAAAAAATCACCTAAAAAACAAGGAAAACTCCCCATGCCCCGGCCATCTCCCTCATGGCCAAATTTCAGCATTGTTCTATGCGCCAATCTATGCGTGAAGCGTGTTTGCCTCTATTTTACTAAGCTATTGCTCTTTTGCCTAGTTCTTGCGCGGACCATTACTTAATGAAAAAAAAAGGAGGAAAATATTTTCCTTCTACTCGGGTGATCCACGTCTTGCGTACCACCGATAACCAATGGACTAACGAGCGAACTCCATGAAGTAATTTTGTTTGTCGGGTGTGGATACGTACTTTTACATTTAACAGAAAATAAAAGCTAAATATTGTCCAGCAAGTATTCAGGCATAAATAGTGCAGATTAATTGCTAAACCCCGCAAGTGCTGTACTTTGCGTCGACTGGAACGTCATTCTCGATCTAACCAGGGTGTTTATTTCCATCTTTCGGTCGAATTTCACAGTTCGGGAGTTACTGAGAACTCCTGGGTATGTGTGTTTTCCTTTGACTACATCTCGTGTTGAAAGTACCAGTAATGCGCCTAAGAGAGATATCAGTTACTGATCCAGTTGCCTTGGTTGCAGGCTGGTGCTGGGTTGCTGACATTCTTCATCGCGATGTCTACAATATGGTGTTTCTTCTCCAACGATGTTTAATTCTCACAATCAAATGCCCGAATCACTTCACTGATAAGTTTTAGTTATCACTGTAAATTGATTTTATTACTTTCGATAGTTTGGGTTTCGGAGCTGCTTAACCATTGCACCATGATTACTTTGGGCCCACCACATGATTCTGCGCTCAGTTTTAAGCAAAGGTAGTGTTTGTAAATCAAAATAGATTCCCCACTTTATAGTATTTGACGACATTCCTTTAAACCAACACCCAGACACAACTCTGTAATGTGAACTGTATCCTGGAAATTTTTGAAAGGCTTTCTACGGTATATGGAGTTTTCAAACCCAATGACACACCCTTGTAGCCCAATGTCGTCCCCAGGGCCTTCTCGGCTTTCAACAACATGGCGGCTTTTCGAAAACCCGCCATGCTGGAAGCGGAGAAGACCCTGGGGACGAGGTTGTCTTGTAGCCTAGTCAACGAGTCCAGCTAAACCGGTGTAATTAGCTCTGTATTAAGAACTTATTACGTTTTGCTATTATGGCCGAATAGTTAATACACTATTTCAGTTTTGTAGAAATATGAATGTGCAATAAATTTATTACTTAAACACGAGTCACATTTCTCACATTTTTCTGCTTTGCACAACCCGTCCACATGTAGTCGTTAACCGCCTATTTTTATAATCGGTAACTTCTGGAAATTTATTTCAACATATATTTATTTGAAATTTATGTGAACATATATATTTACTTTACTTACCCAGATCTGTCACTTACCAAAATAACTTAATTACATTAATTTATGTGAAGCATGCGGACCTCTCAGGAAACCTTTTTCTGATTTGTCCGTTTCGATTCAGTTTAATTTTTTGAGGGTTTCCTCCTACAAACACAACCAAATAGGGCAGTTTGTCGTTAGGTTTGTTCCTGAACAGACGATTACATTTAAAATTTATATTACTATCGGCAGTTTTAAATGCATTTATAGCCATTTTTGAAAAAATTTCCGGGGGAGCATG
>BLFK01000292.1:1434557-1451209 GCA_014634185.1 Astreopora myriophthalma
CCCCCCCCCCCCCCCCCCCCACTTGAAAATCCGCTCCGCGGGCCCTGGTCGACCTCATCGCCTGATCGAGACCAGAAACATCAAGCAGTTGATCAGAAAATGCAGACTGACAACGAGTGTGATGAGCTGATTTGGATGGAGAATCCTGATCCAACCCCAATACCATGCTTTAAGAGGTAAAAGAGCCAAAGCTACTGTAAGAAACTATTTCTTGTTACATTTTCCAGCGCACAGAATGCTGTACATCGTTTTCATGCATGTAAACAGCGGCCAGTTCACAACAGAATTAGATTCCAGGAGGGTCATGCAGTTCGGTCATCCACCATGGCCGCGGTTTCTTTGTCTTAGTCATGCAACATGGCGGCCAAAACATCAGGCGAAGAAACGGATATATTGTTCTTCGCGGCTTCTACTTGAAGCGGCCATTTTGATTCTATTGTTTTGAAAATCATCATGGGCTGCTCAGAGGGCAAATTCATAGGTATTTGCCATCTGGACATCCCATAATAGCTATGTGAAACGATAGAATTCAAAATGGCCGGCGTATCTGTAATATGGTTTATTAAAATTAAAATATCTCCCATTGGGAGGGTCTTCTGTCTCATTAAAATATTTATTCAAATTTCCAACAGTTGCACTCGTTAATATGCTTTTGGGAGGAAACAAATCAATTCAACTCCCAATGGCCCTGATGGAAGACGTATTTGGGAAGCAAGCTCAGAGAATGAAGGTATGTTCTAAAAATCCCTAGCTTAATAGCAAGGCTGTGAAAGCGAGAACTCGGGATAACGGCACTTGAGGCATCAAACTTCATTTACCAGAAGGTAGCTAAGTCAAGAATTACATTTCTAAAGGGAAAATGTAACCTGAATAACAAGTAGCCGGTATACGAACAATGGCTTCGCGGAGCGGACACGGAAGACTTAGACAAAAGGAGCAGAAGACAAGAAACAATAACCAGCCAACTCGTAAACAATTGTTTTCGCGATACCTGTAGCAGGAGCCACACCATTGTTTTCTCGTTCTCGAGACAATAGGACTGTAGCTGTCACCCACTTATTTGCACAGTTAAGATAATTGTTTACAAGCTGTGCTATGCGGTGGTGAACGGCTCAAATTGTGAACTTTATCGCGAACAAAGAGTTCAGATTAACGTCTCAAGCGAAGATTGGGAACCTCTTCAAGGAAAGTCGGAGGGTAGCTACTCTTTAAGTGGGTTTAGTTGTAAGAATAAGTGAATATTAGCAATTTTCGGCCATTTTGTTTGTCATCTGGACAACGCTGATAACGATTGGAAAATTTCTTCTGCTAATCTGTTAAGTAGATTTTTATGTACTACTTTGATACGTTGAAACTTACGTTGAAAAATAAGACAGAGACCTGAGCATACTCCAATACGAGCAACGAAAACAGCTTGTTGAAACCTGACTCGTCCCCAGTCGTCTCCAAAATCGTGTGTGAGCGCGAGGTGTGATGGGTAGGAAGACCCCCGACTGGGAAATCTTCAGTCGAAAAGTTCTGCGCGGTGGCTTTTGTAAGTTTTTTTTCGTCGAAGATATATTCTTTGTGATTAACTGAACATCTGGATTAATTTTCTTAATCAGCATTACAGCCAGAAGCGCTTTTACCCTGACTTTGCATTTAATCCAAGGTGGCCTCCGGTGGAGACACGTGTGAAGAAATGTAGGCTTAAAAGAAAGTGAAATAATTAAATCGACGAGCTTAGTATTTATGGTAGGTCTACAAATAATACGAAATGACACCAATTAATTTCTCTATCACTTTTTTATATCAAGACATCAGAACAATTTTCGTAATTATTCCAGGCGAACCTGACGTTGTTAGTAAACTATTTTGTTGTCCAAATTTACCAGTTCCAGACCGGCCGCCATTTCCCAGTCGTCTTGCTCCCCTCTCTTTACCGCGTTTGTTAGAGACGACTGGGGACGAGTCAGGTACGTTCATGCCTCTGTCTTATTCGTTCCGACAGTGAGAACCCAGATTTGAAGAGAACTTCAATTGGCGAGAGGGATTCAGAGAGTTGGAGTAGGGTTCTAGAAAGAAGAGCAAGGAATATATTCGTTATTTTACACTTTTATTCCATCACGCAAAAGTGGTAGGCCCATTACATTTTATTCCGGCAATCCTGACAAACAGCTTGTACTGATCTAAATTTATTAGGGCCTTTTATCGTAATATAACACATCTATGAAAATACGATGGCTACTTGACGCTGGGGACAACATTAAAAGCCCCCAATTTTTTTCAAATTCGAACTTTGACCATATACTAAAGCAGGAATAACGAATCCCTTCCCTCATTCATGTCTTCTTTTGTAAATACTGTTCATATACATTTCAGCAGCCTAAATTGAATTGTCTTGTGGTTTTGACTTGTTCAGAGCGGTTTTCAATTGAGTGTGGTAAACCAAACACAAGGTAATTACTGAGCGAATCACGTTCTGAAGCAAATACACTCTTCAGCCAACCACAAAACGAAGTAAATAGCGAACTGGTGTTACTAGCCAAGCAGAACGCGAAGTAATTCAAGGCAGCCAACGCGAAGTAATTCAAGGCAGCCGGCGCGAAGCGCGGGAAAACGAGAGTGACCAGGTCGCAATTAGTTTTAGTTTTGCATCTGATTGGTTGAAAAGTTGGCCAATCACAGAGCAAACCAAAACCAAAGAAATCACGTGATTACTTTCGACAGTCAACTGAAAACCGCTCTAACGAGTCAATGCACCCATTTATCATATTTATCCGTCAAACGTTTCAAATATTTCGATTGAAACTTCGTGGTGTTTGTTTCGCCCGCCAGTAGCATCTGTTTCAGCGCTCGAGCTTCGTAAAGTCCTTCCCAGTAGTTCAAACTCTTGTTCACATTCTTGTCTGTTAGTATAGAAACCCTCGGCTCCGGGCATTCCAAGTGCTCTTTAGTTGCCATCCTAGGGGAGGGGGGAGGGTTTTTCTCTGGATCCAGCTTATGAGCCCGCAATGCTTCTTGCCGTTCAATAACGCGGTCGCAAACATGACATTCAAAATTAGCATACATCCGGTGACCGAAGTTAACTTTGTCCCATTCTGCTAATATACGCCATGGTCGTTCTTTAAGCATCTTGTGCAGAAAATTGTTCGTTATATGCTTTGGGTCCTTGTATTTCATATATTCGGCATATTCCGCGTCATTTGAGTTGACGTATTTTATAAATTCTGCAAGGTCTTTCGGGTGTTTAAAGTCGTCCACAAAGATGGCGGATTTCTCATTTGGCATCCAGTCCTTGACAACCGGGGAGCCCATGACAACGGGCACCGCTCCAACTTCAAACGGGCGGAAGAGCTTCTCCGTCATGTAATCATTGCATATAGCATTCTCAAACGCGATGTTGAATTTATACTGCGCCAGAAACTTGTAATACTCTGGGCTGTGAAGCTTGATAAAGCCGTTGATCTCGTCAGGCATTTTACGGTTGTTGAGACAGCGGCCGTAGGAGTCAACGTCGATGTGCTTCATAAGTTCCTCCATGTAGGCCTCACGATCTGACGGGGTGTAGCAGTCACTTTGCACGTAGATGATAGGAGCTAGACCTTTCTCTTTTTGCAATCTGAAAGGCAAAAGAAAAAACGTTTATGTCAACAAACAACAACAACAACGACAACAACAAATCTATTAATATTTTCACAATTGAAATAAGAGAACATACACAACTCGCATATAGCCTAAGCTAATCGAGGAGAGTTATGTATGTAATGTAACCCTTGCGTTACAACAAAGCTTATGAAAGGAAGAGTTCGAAAACCTTGTATTTCAGTGCACGAAAGACAACCACAGTTATGGACGCAGTTGGAGGAAAGAAAGTTTGAGAATCAATCGCGCGTTACTGCATACTTCAAAATAGAACTTGAGATCGTTTTTACTGTTGTCAATCATATTTACGGTGACGACCAAGGACATAAATAATCGTGAAGAAAACGAGTTTAGAGCATTCCTCATAAATATTTCTTCTCAAACCATGACTTTTTTGCTTCTCATGCGATATTATTTTGTTTCTTGGAGCTTTGAATTGAGACGATTTTATTTAAATTTAATCCCTGAAGAATAAGACAGGCCGCGACTGACGAGATATTGGAAATACCAATATAAGACCCCAGCTTTGAGAATTAGTGTGGTAGAAAATATCAAATGGTAAATTATATGTCCACATACATGAATTGTCTACCCAGTAATAACCACGGACTACTGACCTGTTTTTCTCTTCGACTGGTACCGCGGGCGTATCCGTCCAGTCACGAAGATCTTTGATGTAATGAGTGGATAAAGGGTAGTCAGACTCACGGCGAAACGTTGCTGTGTGGTTGAAAAGACTAAAAGAAAATTGTGAACAACTCAAGTTGTGTTGCGACACACATCATGTATTTGTGCGGTCAGTAGTGCTGAATAACAGAATGGTTACCATCACGACCTGTGACAGATTGCCGGGTTAACCTTAATAAATAAATAAATAAATAAATAAATAAATAAATAAATAAATAAAGACTAAAGTAAGGAGGTGGTTACAATCCAAACAACACTCTCGACTTCCTTCTTTCTTTATTTATTTCAGTTTACACACTTCTGATGCGCCTGGTTGCCAAGAATAGTTTTTATTCACGCAAAACCTGAGAAACCGTTAAAATTAGATGTAAATAATTAGAATTTGGCAAAAACTTTGCGCTTTTCAGCATGGAAGTTGCAGGAAAACTGTGGAGGAATGTCCAAACATCAGGGAAAGGGCCACAAACGCCCGCAGCCCATGCTAATCCACAAGATAAAGCTACTGTAGAGGCTCGCTTCAAACGCAATAACCCACATGATAGGTTGCTATGGGTTCCTGCCAGACCTAATTTTAAATCCTGTCGCCATGGTTACCTCAGTGCGTCCTCGTATGTCAACATCCAGTTGTTCTTTGGCGACTCTTCGTGGAAAAGCGCCCACTCGTCCCATGGCTTCCGCGGCAATGGCAGGTCGTCAGCGCGCAGGTCAGTCCCGTAAAAGATGAACGCTCGTGTGGCGGGGTCGTTTTTGAGCCCGCGATCAATCGAGGTGATGCACGTACCTTTCTGGCATGTGATCACGTGATTGCTTTGTTCGCGATCGTGCGGAAATAAATCGTTCGTCCACCATATTAGGATGGGCTTCCTGTTTTCAGGAATCAGTGGAACAGAATCTTTGGTGTACCGTGAATTATAATTATCTTCAGTCGATATTTCCTCTTTGTGAACACTGGCTGAAAATATAAAAACGTTTCAATGCATTCGTCTCGGTTGTGTAATGATAACGAGAAACTTACTAAGCGCAAATCCACCAATCACATACAACACAACCGTAAGGGCTATCTGAAAGAAAAAGATAGGTCCGCAGAGCGTGTCCGATCAATCCGCGAAAGAAGCTTGGCTTGTTTGGGTTGTTTTCAAGAGCGACCAATGAATTAACACTCGTTTGTGTGTTATCGTGTGCGACCATTCAGAATTTTCAAAAGAAAGAGGTCTGCCACAACCTGCTTGGCTTTCTCTCTTTTCAAACAGCTATTTAAAAGTCTACCATTTCCCAGCAATCAGCTCTATCTCCGGAGAGCACGACTTAAAATAGATACATACTCACCTTTCTCATCCGGGGAACACTTTTCTTCAGCAGAGCAATGTGATCGGCTGGTGCCATCGCCTTCGTTCGTTAACTCTTCAAATGCCCCAGTGGCAATCAAAACTAGAGGAATAACGAGAAAATTAGATAGAGAGTCCACCAAAAAAAGGTGAAAGAGAGCTTGGTTCAAATGGAAGCATAAAATAATACTTTTGGTATTTATGTCTGGATTTTGTTACGGATGGCAAGAATGGAGATGGGTAGAAACTTGAAAAAAAATAGCGTAGCAACTTTTTAAGTTCGTAAACTGCGAAGAAATTGCTAAAACTTGTCCCTGCTCAAAAGGCTTTCTTCGTGTTTTCACGGCCGGACTGGAACGAGCATGCAATAGAGGTCCCCCTTATCAGCCTCAACTCCATGCTCGTTCCAGTCAAACCGTGCGACAGGCAGCAGGTATCGTACAAACATCAAATAACCTTTAAAGAAGCCTCTGGTGGCAGTAGTTTAAATCACAGACCATAAATGCTGCCGTAGACCCAATTGAACGAACTAGTGATTGCCTTTCGCGATTGTCGAGAACCATCTAAAACTATTAGTCAATATAAACGAATATCTTCCCTGGGCGACAGTCGGAAAACTCAGTGGAATGAACATGAATGGTAATCAGCTAGAAGAAATTATATTTTGCAACGCAGAGAGAAAAAGATTAACCGCTTACCACAAAGGAAAACAAACGTAATCAAAGATCTTTTCACAGCCATCATCAATTATCAGCAGATGCCGAAATCTGTAATGAAGCCGAAAGAGAAAAAAACAAAAAGCAAACACAAACTCTGAGGACATAATCTCTCTCTTTAATGAGTATCAAGCTTTCTGTTATTCAGTGTGTCGCTTACTTGCTTCAGTTGTTACTTCAAAACTCAGTATTTCCCTGGTGTAAATACATGTTAATGGCATCTGATTCGCAAACACTAGTTCTTCGATAAATTGTATAAATTATCAACACGGGTCGACAGGTCAAGATATTCTAATAAGTGAATACTATGCTATGTTCAAAGAGCTTTGTTGAGATTCCGTATTTAACCAAATCAACATATCTCGAAGTGTGGTACAATTTACCGAATAAGATAATAAACGATAACCCCGAAGGCAATACTTGATGAACCGGAGATGACAAACGAGTGACGAGTTGAATCGTCGTCATGATCTTAGTCGTCGTTGCTGTTTCTAATCCTGTACAACTGTATGATTCTTTGAAATGTGCATTTAATCCTACATTGTGCATTTCATCCTACAGTGTCACCATTCAAATGAAACCTGTTGAGCAGTAGTTTTCAGCGGTGCCGTTTACCATGCTGTACAAGGTCGTCCAAAATTTTTCGTCGGTGAATGAAATCTTTAAATGTCATCACTTCATGAAGGCTGTTGAAAAGTTCTTTCCTCTAGGGGGGTCCTATTAGTTGCAATATACCAAATGAGTGTACTTCAACTTTTGATATGTGATAATTCAAATGAATTACTAGAGTTTGTCTGACTCGTATGTGATACCGTGTAAGGTTTCCACGAACCGCACACAAAGACTTTGAAAATACCTTAAGGAGATTACAATTCACCTCTTTGATGCTTTTGATAAGACATGTTTTTGAAAATTTACCCCTTAAACGTGGCTAACTGAAGAAGAGACAAAAAGAAGTGTTTCCATTCAACTAGAACAATTACAAATCACGAAAATCAAAAAATGCCTGGTACGTTGGAAATACTCCGTATACAGAGTATCTGTTTCGTGTTGAGGGAGCCCCTAAGCCGACAAACAACGTGTCATTTTCTGCAATGTGGTCTGAATTAAAATGCCAAAAAGAAATTACGAAACGCGACTGAACGTCTTAAATATGACGCTACATTATATAAACACGAGGAAATCAAAATTAAAATAAGGAAATGTGTTTTATTGGAAAAAACCACAAGCTAGTACACCTGCTGGGTTTGAATATGGATGTTCACGTTCCCAGTTTTTATTGATCAAAAGATACGCCTTAAAAAGCACAGAAATGAGCGGCCATAGATAGATTGCTGAACGAAACAGCTTCGAACTATAAAAGTTTCATTTGAATGGTCACACTTCGGAATTTCAACAACAAGGGCGTATTTTAGTCGGGGCACGTTGTGAAAAGCACTTTATAGCCAGCGTTATAGTTAATAACTAAAATGACACAGTACACTTTTGGTTTTATCCATAGACTAAACAATTGTAATCAATCACTGAACTGACCACTCTACAAGCGAAAACAATTAAGAGGAAAGCGAATGTATTGTTTTTAAGTAAGCATAACTAAAACACAAGGCTTTTGTACTTAATTAATTGAGAAACCATATATCCTTTCCTGCGTTCTTCCTGCGCCAAGAAGACAAAAGGCCACAGGGCATTTTGGCTTCCCAAACTTTTGTTTTTTTTAATTGGTTCATAAGGGTGAAAACTGATTCCTCGCAAAAGGAAACTTCTAAACAGAAGATCTAAAGCGGCATCTCGTGTCAGCTGACGAAAGATCATATCTTTTATTATCAAGTTTCGGTGAGTACTTTCGCTGTAGAGATTGCGAGAGAAACTCGTCATTTCATGCTTGTTTACAATCAACTCGCAGCTCATGTCAATCAGCTCTATCTGCTTTAGATTCTACGAGAAATGACAAGGAGGCGAACGAAGAAACTACTGAAAAAGGTTTGCTATGTTTTAACATTGGGAGTAATTGTTCTTCCCTCGCTTTTCATCGTTTTAAACTCAAGTTCGCAACAAAAGCCCAAGGACTTGGTGCCCCAAGCCATGGAATCAGAGGAATTCTACCACATAAGGTCATCAACAATTCAACATCTTCTTCAACAAGTTTCTCCTACTCTGCAAACGAAAGACAGTCAAGAAGATGCAGAACAGGAAGAGGTTTTGTTTCCTTTGGAAAATCAAGGTTACAAAAATTGTTTCAACGATGCAAACAAATCAAGGAAAATGAACTTTTACGAGATTCCGCCGGGAAACGTGATTCTCTCTGCGTTCTTAGACTTCAGATTCAAAGAGCAAGCCTTTATTCGTCTTATTTCATTCCTACCGGCTTATGGCGAACTAACACAACTATATTGCCATTTTATGGACTTAGAGACCTACGAATTCTTCACCAGTGTTGTGGAAATTGAAGAACTTGGTATAAACCTTGGCTATGCGTACCAAGGTTTCATTTCTGCGTGTGAACTGCCTGACGAAATTGACAGTTATACTTTATGTTCAGTAAATATTTCTTCTGAACCTGACGCCTATGCGCAGACTCCAGAAAACACTAGGGTAATTCCTTTACAAGTTGTTGACCGCAGGTTGAATACCACAACTTACAGCCTTTGCGTTCCTCCGATATCTGGCGATATATCCGTTGCACGACTTGTGGAGTTTATAGAGCTGTCCCAGATTTTGGGCGTGTCTCATCTTACTTTTTACATCTCCAAGGTCACGGATAACACTCTAGCGATTCTCCGCTACTACGAAGAAAAAGGATTAGCTAGTATTTTCCCATGGGAATTGCCTCATTACATTGCTTCGAATATCCAAGACAACGGGCAGACAACAGCTCTTAACGACTGCCTGTACAGAAATATGGAGCGGTTCGATTTCGTGGCGATTAACGGATTGGACGAATTCATAGTCCCGTTTCTAGATAAAAGAGCTCCAACAATCTTCCAGAATATTGTCGATGAGGATGTTGCTGGGTTCTGTTTTCAGAGTTTCGCCTTTTACACGGACAAAACCTCAATTAATAACTTAGGAAATCAACTCTACACCCAAAAATTCACGTCAAGGGCTAAGACACCGACCCATCAAATGTCGAGATGTATTGCAAATCCCATGAGAGTTTCTTCTTTGGACTTAAACGGCATTACAAATCCTTCGGAAACTTATTACATAGTGCAAGACCTGGAACCGAGCCTCGGTTACGTGTTTCATTATGAAAAATGCTATGGTTACCGGTACTGTGAGGACTTGTACCAGGACCTCACGATGAAGAAATACCGTGATGAGTTAGAAACAAGAGTTAACGAGACATTCAACGTTTTGAGACATAGCATTTCAAAAGATCGGGTGAAACGAGATCAGTGATCAGTGGTGGGAGTGAAAACAATAAATTGCTTTACAGGGTTTGTATTTTAAGCCGGGACCTGGGTACTGACACCCATCTACTTTAAAGGGAGTACCTGGCTACTTTTCAGTAAAAAAAAATTGAAAAATATCAGCATCAATTCACATGTGGTACCTGGCTGCTTAACATCAGGTACCCTTCTACCTCAAAAATTAATGAAAACCCTGGGTTTAGTATGGGTTCTCATTCTCGTCAGTGCAGAAATCTTTTTCCACCCTTTTATCTATTAGGTACTTTAAGATCTACGACGGCAACATCAGCAACAGCGCCACTAAACAATAGACTTAAATGAACAAAACAGTGGCTCTGAATGTGCGTTTGAAGCTTGGTACATTTCTTTCCTGTTCTCTGCCAATCTAAAACGACAAATTGCCAGATTTCAAGTTCTAAGGAAAATGCAAGCATGCAATGGAGAATTTTGATTGGATTTCTTAGTTTGAACACCATTCCTCCCAATTCAGTTCCTGGATAGTTTGTAGAAGTTCAATGAACTGGAATAATCACGAAAAACTTTGCCAAACATAAACTAGCAATTTTAAATGAAACTGTCATGGACGTTGCCATCATAGATCTTTAAGTCCCTAATGTCAACCTTGCCATCCCCGGGGTAACATAGGCTCGCAAAGAGGAGCAGAAAGGAAAGGAATGAAAACAAAACAATAGGCCATTTCCAAGTTCACTTCACATTAAAGCGAGTCTTCATGCAAAGTCTTTCTTATGAAAATGAGATATTATTCCGGGTACTCTGGTTTTCTCCCTCTCCAAAATCGAGTCCCAGTCCAAAAACATCTGGCTTGGCTGCTGTGCTCCGGGATCATACATGACCATTTGGCGGCAGCCTGAGGCGCCTTTAACATGCATTTGGCCAATCCTGTCTGAGCTGCATCCTTCATAATTCAGCCCCCAGGCTGCGAGTAAGGGGATTAGCAGACACTAATTATTATTATTATTATTATTATTATTATTATTATTATTCATATGCAAAGTGAAACTAATTACCATTACAAAACATTTGCACACATAGACTCGCTTTGAAAAAGAGGCTGACATGAATTCAGGAATGGCCTATTACATTTTAGGAAGACATCAGATACACCAATAAAGTATTATCGTTTGTCTCATGATCTGGTCACTTTGATGTAGCTTGCGACATTTCAACTGTGTACTGATAATGTTCATCAGGCCACGAAGCTGACTGCTCATGCATCACCTATAAAGTATGATGGTCTACTGTGATTGGTTACTTTTTACCAGCTGTTACTAGTGAATTTTGATCCTTATTGCTGTATTTCAACACATTAATGAACAAACACATCCTTTTGTTAACTTAGGTCCGGTTCAGACGTCGAACTTTGCATGTGCCGAATCTAATGCAAATGAGAAAAATCTATTGTTCTCACTCATTTGCATTATATTCCGCACTCGTGAAGTTTGACATTTGAACCGGGCCTTATACGTTTCAAACAAGAATGCAGTACTTAAGAATTTTGTTCAAAATGGGAGAGTTACCAGTGTTTTAGAAAAATCTCTCCATTGCCCATTCAGGGGTCACCCTCAAGCCCAAAAAATAATAAATATGCAATTTCTCATAACTTGATAAAGTCAGATCGTCCAGATGAAGGTAGTACTGAGAAGAACATGGGCTTTATTCACGCGGCGGCCATTTTGAATCCCTAGGGACTGAAAACCTTTGTTTTGTCCACCTGGAACTCGTTCTCAAACTTACCAACTCGAGGCATGGGGTATGAGTTCTATTGTTCTTAACCAACATGGCCACCGCGTGAATAAAGCCCATTGACCGACATTTTGACAATCAGAGTCAAGTGATCTGTGTATTGTCAGTGGATTACATAAGTACTCTGCTCACCTGATCGGTCAGTAGAAGCTTGATGTTATTGGTCGTCTGTCTGGTAAGCTACAATGTATTGAAGACTGTCAACAGTGATAAGTGTATTTTGATCCCTCAAATCCTAATCATCGTATTTCTATTCAAATGAAAGCAACTGTGCTGTACTTCCATAGGTTACTGGTTGTCTCTGTTGAGCTTGGCTCTAGCTATTGATACAGTAAAAACCCACATAAAAGAACAAGTGGATTAAGAGCCTCTAGGCTGAAATTTGGTAAAAAGAACACCATATACGGTACATAAGAACCAATTCAGCCTGATAAATTCAACTGGTTCTTATATATAAGGAAATACTGGGTACCAGTTAGATTAAGAATTACTGGGTCAGGATAACCATGTCATTCTAAAATCAAATCCAAAGCTATAAGGACGGCATCAGCCTGCAACTGAAAAACATAGGTTCTTTTATGCGGGTTTTTACTGTAGTGGCAATAGTGCAATGTACCCATGAGAAAGATTGTATGCTAGTTGCTTGGTAATGGGTGCAGGGACAACTGAAAATGACATCAGACTCCCAGGCAGGAGTTGAACCTACGACCTCCGTAACTTGGGTCGGATCCTCTAAATACTGAGCTAAAAGAACTCCCAGTGGGAGTTATGTTGGTTTATCTAGCTCCTGAAATGAGTCATCACAAATCTGACACTATGTCAAAAATGCTGGTGATATTATACAGCTCTTCACAACTTCTAGTTTCATTGGCTCAGTATAGGATGAAGCACTATTGTTTTTATTGTGAACTTGAGTGGACAAACATTGCTAACAAACACTATATGTCATCTTTGCAAAAATACTTAAGCATAGTTCTTGTTTAAAATAGCTCAAAATAGAGATGGTTTCAAAGATAAAAAATAACCTTCAATCATCTCTCAAAAAGCTGAAAATCATGTTTCCAAGGACCTAAATATCAAAATCCCAGTGAAAAAAGCATGGCCCCTGTTCCCTGTGGAAGGGTCTGCCTTTGAAGAATAATTCTCCACACACCTGACTAGATCCGTGATCTGCCCTTTTTTTTTCTGCATTCATATTTTTCTGTAGCAATCATTAAAGCTACTGCAATTAGCTGTGTACTGACCCAAAAGCTGTCAAACAGTCCCAAAGATAATGTTCAATCTACCAATATTTCAACTAGTATAACTAGTTGTCATTAAGGTAAGACCTTATGTGTCTTTCTGCAAGTACAGGATGCCACTGTATTTAGTTCACTTGGTAATAGGTTTCATTGGGAGTTCTTTTCTTTTCTGCATTTTCTTTCTTTTGTTTTATGTTATCTGTCCTCCTGCACTTGCAGAAAGAGCAGAACTTGCATCACACATTGAACTGCACACATGAAATGCTATGATGTAAGTTTGATCATCGCAGTGAAGTGAGCAAGTCCAGGCTTCAACAGGACTCAAACCTGTGATTGTGTGACTCCACTGCACTGCCTAGCTTTCGGATCACAGCATTGACAATTTTAACAGAAATCAACATTCCAATCTTGAATTATAGGGTAAACTAAATGGATTCCATGTCTTCAACAACAACAAAAACTCAAGACCTTAAATGCGTTCCAAATAATTAAAAGGAAATTCACTAAAAAATAGATCAACTGAGTAATTTCACAAAGGACACCACAAAAAAAATTAGGAAACACTTCCTTTGTGGTTCCCTAAGTTGCTTCATTATACACAATATTTCATTAATTGACATGGATAATATAACCAGGACAACAACAAAGACTATGTTAAATAATTAAACAAGGGTATGAGCGGAGATCGAGATGCTTAATAATGATAATTAGTAACTTGAAAATGTACACATTAGTAATTTAAAAGGTCCATATCAGCTGTTCAGTTGCCAACTTTATCCGACCCGGTTTACCAAATAAAGATATGTATGTATATGGGTGTGTATGTTGTGTCAGTGGCCTTACGTTTTTCCAAAAACATAATATGGAACAAAATTGCCAAAGAATCTACGAACAAAAATGCGCAACGTGGTAATCGCATAATGCATCATGAATTAATATGAAATGAGCAATCGATAGACTTTTTTAGTTTTCAGCCTTCATAAAATCGCAAAGGTACACCGAAAACGAGAACGAAATTCGAGTAAAAAATGACACACACTTACCTATTGATTGAATCCTCAATTAACTTCAACCTCTCAAGTAAAGAGAAAATATCACCAAGAAACGACCCCTTTTCCAAGCATACATTTCTTTAATGTAAATTTCAGCCAGGCCTTACGATTGTCTATCACCAGTCTCCCGTAGGTCAAATTAGAACATGGTTGAAAAACAAATCGAGTTTCTATTTTTACTGAGACATACCCTACCTTATAGCAAATGCGCTTGCGCGAAATCCCTGTACAATGCGTCCAAAAAATTTCTCTTACCATATGGAAGACTCATTGACTATACACGCTAATATATAATCAATCGACATCTCATTCTAAGTAGACGGGAACTGAGCTGCTAGTACGAAAGGGATCTGTCACATATGGTCTAGGGGCCGTCATTTCTCTCCCTCACTGCCTGTCGGGGATAGGTATCTGAAAGCTGGCGAAGGACTCACGCTGGAATTGGTTTAAGCGATCCGCGGGCCGAGATCTTGGGGAGACTCGTCATGGTACACCGCTCAGGCAACACGTCCAGAGGTAACGCTACTGGTTCTGTTTTGTTAAGTTCTTTTTTTCCTCTGTGCATGCGCAAATGCCCTGACAGTCCAGTACGTACCATTAGGTAGATACATTGGCGTCATTTTTATAACAGAATTGATTTCCCGGAGGATCGATTAAATATGTGGGTTTTTTTTTCTTGGCTGCACATTTTTGTTTACAGCGCACGCAGCTCCATGGTTCTGTTTATCCAAGCATCCGCTCCAAATCAATTTTTTCTCATGCAAACGAGGCTGGAAGCCATATTGCCAGTGGGCTCGTTGTTTTGGTTTGCTGAGCGAGAAAAAAAGTGGGGAAAAAAGAAGGTTTGGACAAATTATCATTGAAGACAAGCCGAATACCACGAATTGATGACTGAAACAGGCTTTCTGGGAATGAATCGTTGCTGGTGATACCGTCGTTTCAGCTGGGTATCCTCTAACTATTACTGGCAAATATGCATCGGTTGGTTGCCCGGCTGGTTTGTGTAATCGCCAAGGAGAAATCCTCCCGATTTGGCTGGCTGGCTGGTCGAAGGATGTTAACTATATGAGGAACTCTGATAAAATTCAAAGCCTTGGGGGATTATAAAACCTTCTTTCCCTCGGTGAGTTATAAAACGCCTTTCACACATCAGTGTTTCCAAGATGGCGGCGGAAACGAGCTTGAGTGAATACAGATCTTTACCGTTACTTTTAAGCTTCTCAAGCGGATACTTGTTGATAACACAGAATAGTTTGAACACTATACGCCTAAGGAAGCGTACAAGAAATTTCACGATGGTTTCAAACTGTTGCTGACAAAAATGCATGGTTTAGAAGAGAATGCTAGTAAAATTGCTTGGAAGAAAGCACCTTTGTATGACTACAGTGTTGATGTCAAGGGAAACGGATACAGAAGCTTGATAAGACTCGTTGAACAATACATTCGTTCTGTTACAGATCTCGCTGCTTATTGTCAGAGTCATCGAGACATGTTATTTTCGCTCTCACCATTATAGCATGGAGGTTGATGCGTTTGCTAAGCTTTTCCAACGAACAGCTAAATTGCTACAGTTTGCAAAAGTCCTTGTGGGAGACAGTGAGTTTTGCTTACACCCGAACAGCTTGATAGGGAGTGCTTTTATGGCAGAACTTTGGGTTTTCAGGTAAGCTCTATCATAATTATATTCTACAAGAATGTGTCTGTCAACACATATAGATTCCCCCCTTTGTCTTTAATTAACAACTACATAGCAGAATGGAGGTTGGGTGCCTGAGATGTCCAAGGGCTTCCACTGGAGGCCAGCCAGCCAGACAGCCAGCCAGCCCCTGGACCGAGTAACACTCCCATGGCTGGCAATCTCTGCAACCCAACCATGAGCCCCCACGCCAGGTGTTGAGGCATCCACCATGGGGTGGTTGTTTTAATTTATATTTGTTTAGGTAAATGTCACCAGACATTGCTCTTTGTCAGTAGAAATTTCAAAATGTCTGGGATTTTGCTTCTAGCTTAGACCAAGACTTGTAGCTGTCTGATGGGTGTAACAGTGTGGTGAGTGTCAGCTGTAATCTTTCCTCTTTGACCAAGAGCAAGATTGGGTGGAATTAACTGTAATTTGAGACTTTGAAGTGCACCTGAGCTCAAATCATGTTTCATTGTTAAGATGGAAAGCCAAATTTTTAGGACAAAATGGTGATGTTTGACAAGATTTACCTTTCACGAGAGCAGGGAGCAAGAGAGCAGGTACACTTAAAGAGAAACATTGTGTCTTAACTTACAGATCATTTATCGAAGATGCCTTACAACATAGCAGGGACACAAGTTCCCAACACATGACATTAGACAGCATTGCCCGTGAAAGAACCGAAGAGTCGGAGATACTTGCTCGACTCAGCAGGCAGCTTCCTGGGCCTTCTGGATAATCTGCCGTCAGACCTGGACAGCGTGTGCCAAGCCCTTACTCTCCTCTGGACTAGGCAAGTCACATGACCAGTCCACAGCCTTCAATTTTGATTTACTTGTCTTTGACTACCCCATGGCCTTTTCCAAGAGGATGACAATGACGAGGTGACGTGATGGACCCTATCTGGACACAGGGACACTGTCAGATGAGGGTGAGG
This sequence comes from Astreopora myriophthalma, assembly GCA_014634185.1. NCBI lineage: Eukaryota > Metazoa > Cnidaria > Anthozoa > Scleractinia > Acroporidae > Astreopora > Astreopora myriophthalma. Next base: position 1,450,995 of record BLFK01000292.1, read on the forward strand.
AGGGAGGCCACGAGGAAGAGCCCAGTGGAACGATCACTTCCATGTCCCGAGTCCAGCTGCCTATTTCTAAGAACCCATACATGTTGTTGTTTCTAGCCTCTGATGAAATGCTCAAGAGCTTGCCACCAATTGATATAGTGGTAAGTGAAGTGAAATAAAGTGTTAGGTTAAAATCGAGACAGTACTGGTCAGCGGTCACCCCCCCCCCCCCCCCC